>JABUQX010048529.1:0-27500 GCA_015478945.1 Trachelipus rathkii | reverse complement strand
ATTAATAGACTGTTCGGATTGAAGTTTTCCTTGCAAGTCTACTCAAGCGTGGATAAACATTTTGATTAACTTTCCACCAACTGATTGGATCATCATTTGAATCTAATCGTTTTCTTGGTGAGAGTTTTCAATCATTTGCACTACATCGTTTGGTAATGCGTGTGTTTCTTCATCACTACTGGACTGTAGAAATTCTTCCAGTGAATCTGTTATTGATTTACTTGTAGAAGGTGTTGGTTCTGTAGATTTTGTTTTTTTCCTTTTAATGGGTGGCGAATTAATAGACTGTTCGGATTGAAGTTTTTCAACTGCAACACAAAGTAACGATTTAACTTGTTCTAATATCGTTACAAAAAAAAAACTTGCTTTATAACGGAATCTGTAAGCTGCAATAGTATGAAGGTCATTAATTTGCAGAACCAAGGCGTTTTTCTACCTCTAGTTTAATTACATCTTTCATTCTTTAAAACTGTCATCATTTTCACGAAGATGGTTCAAAATGCTTCCTTAGCGTTGGGATCTTTGATAACATTAAGATATGGAATTTTTTGAATTGCCTTCAAACCATTTACATTTTCATTTTCTTTCAGTTTCATCTTAAGTATTTATTATAAAATTTCGTGGACAATCTCGACAATAAACATTCGCGCAACATCCGCAGGGCAAAGCGCGCACGGATGCGATCTTTAATAATGTGCGACGGACGCGGATGTTACCTGCATCACTATATATATATATATATATATATAGAGAGAGAGAGCAGTATATATATATATATATATATATAAAGAGTAGTATATATATATATATATATATATATATATATATATATAATATATATATATATATATATATATATAATATATAATATATATATATATATATATATATATATATATATATATATATATATATATATATATATATATATATATATATATATAAACTATATTATATATATATATATATATTTTACTTGCCTTATAAATTTTTTTTTTTTTTCGTAAAATTGTAACAGTTACAAAGGTTTCGGGCTATGTAAACCCATACCTATATACATATATATTACATATATATATATATTATTATTAGATTTATATACAGATATATACAGATGTTTCCATTACATTATTAAATTACAATATATAACTTTACAAACATATATATATTATATATATACATATATTATTATTATTATTATTGTTATTATATATATATTATATATATATTATTATATATATATATATATATATATATATATATATATATATATATATATATATATATATATATATATATATATATATATATATATTATTTATATATTTATACTTAGATATTATATATATATATTATGATTATTATTATATATATATATATTACACTATACACACACTCATTGTATATATATATATATATATATATATATATTTATATATATATATATATAATATATAGTATATATATATATATATATATATATATATATAGATATATATATATATATATATATATACATATATATATATATATACTATATATATATATATATATATATATATATATATATATATATACATATATGTGTGTGTAGTTTTGAATAAATTAAATTATAACTTTTTTTTTTTTTAAAGAAATAAAAATTTAATAAGATATTTTTAAAATATATTATTATGAGTCAAAATAAAGTTGTCACTAACCACCATTATTTTTTATATCATACGGTAAAATTTTTGACTTACAGAATTAATGATATTTTATATATATGGAGATGAAATTATAGTTAAAAGCTGCAGTCCGAACCAGAGTCGAACTCTTTTAAAATGCCGGAGCCGGAGCCGGAGCCGGAGCCGGAGCCGGAGCCGAACAATTTTAAATTGATGGAACTGGAGCTGGGTTTGGAGCTGGAGCTGGAGCTGGAGCAGGAGCTGGAACTGGGGTCATAGCCGTCAAAAACGTTATCAGCTTCTTAGCCCTGGTTGGGAGAATAGATACGGAAAGTGTGTTCCAAACTTTACCATTGGAATAGATGTAAGATCGAGCATAGCGGTCAATTCTGGAATCAATGATTTGAAAAGAGAAAGGATGAGACTGTGAAGAAAGGCGTGTTGCACGAACCCTTCTCAATGGAGGAGGTATGGGAATGAAGAATTCAGAAGATCAGTGTCCGTTAAAACAACGATAGGATGAAGAGGGTGACACAACAATTCTTCTGGTAGGAAGAGACTGGAGAGGAGTGAGATCAGGAGAGACTGGAGAGAAGGAGTGACACCAGGAGAGTTAACAAGACGAAAAACCCAAGATTCCACCCTGATCAAGAAAACTGGGGCGTTTGAAACCACCCCAGATGGGTGAAGAGGAAGAATACTCCATACAGAAGAGAACGCTACCCCTATAAAGAACAAGCAACTGGGGTGGAGGGAAGAAATTCTGAAAACGCCACAGTACACCTAACCTGATGTACACCTAACTTGCTAAAAATAAAAATATTTTAGTTCTTTTAATGAAGATCCCGAGAAAAAACAACACCAAGAATATTAAATAGAGACGAAGATTTCAGTTGTATATTTTCGAAGTGTTTTTTTTTTTTTTGTAGTTGTTTGGAAGATTATGTAGAGTAATAAGATGAATGAAATGAGTTTTTGAGTTATTGAAAACGACCATGATCTTAATTCCCCAATTTGAAACTTGAGAAAGACTAGAGATTAGTTGCTCCAAGGTCGCCCCCCCCCCTATATTATAAAATATTCATGGCTATAATAGTGATTGGGAAGCATTTTTCATGATTATTAAATTTCCTCATCTGTAAAGGATTCTTCCTTTGACAATTTATAAGTAGGTGAAGATTTAAAGATGGTGTGTCTCTTTATACCCTGGTTTGCTTATATTAGTATTTTATTTATTGAATGAATGATAAAAAACCAGTTTAACTGAATATAAAGTTTATTTATTAATTCAACAATTCAACAATTTTACTGGCTCATTAGTTCATTTTTTCCCTCATTAAAATTGAAACCTATTTAAACACTATTTAAAATCCTATCAAAAATACATCAAATTTCGTTATAATAATGATTCCTTTCATCTGATAAACAAAAAAAAAAATTCAAAAGACAAACTCAAGAAGTATCAAGAAAATTTTATTAATGAAATCAATTTAAATCAAATTAAAAACAGGAAAAGAAGTTTAGATTATATTTTTTTTCCTTTGGCTCTATTGGAAGAATGTTTAACGTGTTTCGTAGCTCAATCTGGAAATCCCTGGGCTCGCATTCCTTTTAACCTGGTCAGTTGGGAGAGCGAAACTAAGTCTATGTTGTGTGGTTCATTTACCAGAAGAGCTTAAATCATTTAATTATTAAGATCAATGTCAGGATAAGCCAGAGACGGCGAATCATGATAAAGGTCTTATGCTCTTTCGAAGAGTAACAGGAACTAAGAGAGAGAGAGAAAGAGAGAGAGAGAGAGAGAGAGAGAGAGAGAGAGAGAGAGAGAGAGAGAGAGAGAGAGAGAGAGAGAGAGAGAGAGAGAGAGAGGTGTCCTATGCTAGTTCGAGGAGTAACATTAGCCAAGCAAGCAGAGTATTTGATTTAATGTCTGTATCATCTTTAATATGTTATATTCAGTTGAAATGCATTTCAAGCTTAGATATAAAGAATGTATTGTAGAACCTTTTCTTATAATTGCAGCATCATTCAACTGACCTTTGAAACTGACTGGAATTTTTCCTTCTAGCCAACGCGTCCCCTTCATAGGAGTTTGCTCATCAATTTATACCTTAATTCCTTAGTAGATGTAGTTCTCAGTAGATGATTTGTATTATAATACTGAAGTCGAACGTGGGCATGTTTATGCGCTCTACCCTTTATATGCCCTCTGCTATCCAACTCAATTTCAACCCCCTTTTTTGATTGTGTGCTACTTTGTTAATGTGTCTTATAATCTAACTAAATTAATATATCTTTTTGTTCCAAAAGTTTCTATTTTAGAAACACCAAAAACACCAACTTCATCACGCAAAACATAGCCATTTGAATTACGCAATTAAAACCGATATTAACATTACCGTCTGTTTGTCAAATGAAATTTTAATTAATTTACTTTTGTTTACATAGCTGCAACAATTATTACATTTGTTAGGTAACCATTAAGTTCATATTTTCTAAAAATTATTTAACTTATAAAATTACGCTTTCTCTTAATTGCACAATACTATTTAAAACTCTTATAAGTATAGAATTTTCCTGTCATAAATATTTTAATGTTTGTTTGAACATCGGAATATCCATTTTTTACTGCAGCCTTAGCCTCCCATTTGACATCCCGAGCCTTTCCAAAATGAAGCTCTATTATTAGTCTATATTCAATATTGTTTTTATATACCGTTATTAAACTTTAATGTGGAAAACGGTAATTTAGATAAAAAGTTTAAAACTTCTAAAAGAAATACGCTTTTGCTTAAATTTTAACATTGTGAATTTAAACTCTTAAAAGATAACTATTTTTCTAAATTTCACATTTGAAATTATATTATTCGGTAATCTTAAAATTGAGTTTTGAACGTATTTTCAGCATTTAAATATAAATGTGTTTCATGAAATGCAATTCAAAAAACGCATAAAACGCGAGTTTATTAATAGTATTTAGTGTTTTCTATAATGCCGCGTTTTTATAATGAAATTTCAATTATGTGATTTTAATAATACCAAATTCCATATTGCAGTATAAGTTTTGGAAAAACTAGTTGTTACTCTTAATAAAAATTAGTATCTCTTACAATTACGCTTTCTTAAATTTTCCCATGTATAAACCTAGGCTTATAGAACTCTTAAACTACGATTTTTTACTAAATTTCAAATTTGAAATTTGTGGCTTAAAGTATAAAATTGATGTCTTAAAGGGAATGTGAGTTTTTCCCCAAAATGTATGTTATATTGAAATGCTTCAATTTCAAAATAACAAAAGAGAATATTATTATTGTTTTAGTGTCTAAGATTTGCTTTAGGGTATGTAAATTTCAATATGTTTTTTTCTAATTGAGAAATTATTTCATTGTTTTTGAAAACCTGTTTTAATAACAACTTTTAACTTCTAAAAATACGCTTATTCTTAAATTATTCATATTACAAAGAATCTCTTAAAAATACGATTTTCCTAAATTTCAAATTGAAATTATTTGGTATGTCTAAAATTGACGTTTTTTACAGGGATTTTCAGCATTTTGAAAAAATAATGTGTGTCATTAAGATTGCATTTCAAAAACAAAAAACATTAATTATAGTTTTAGGTGTCTGAAATTGACGGTTTTGTTAATTGAAATTTCAATATTTGTTCATATTATCATGGTCATAGTAAACCCTTGTTTAATAAAAAATTAGTAACTTCTAAATTACGCTTTTTCTTAAAATATTTCACCCTTCCAGAACAGATGTAGAATTTTTTAACCTTTACAATAAAATTTCAAAACCATTTGAAATTTATTTGGTAAAATTGCATATTAAAGGAGTGAAAATTCTGAAGTTGTATTAATGCATAGACTAATTTTCAGCTATCCTCTAGAAAGAAATAATGGTTTCATTGAAACGTTTCAAGTTTCAAAAACCAAGACAGAATAGTGATTGGATTTATTGCACTATATTTGGTTTTACTGATGATATTGAGGGTATTGAGACGATAAATAATGGATTTGAGAAAATATTCGTAATATTAATGTTAATTAATACACGAAATATAATCGATAGTTGAGGAAGAAAACCGTGTTGTTAATCCAAACAAGTGCCCTTAACATTCTATATTCATATACGCATTTCTTTATCAAATCTGTCATCTCTTATTTTAACGCAATTATTAGAGACTCTTAAAGATAGATTCGATTTTTCTCTCAAATTTCAACTTTTAAGTATTATTGTTTTGTTAAATCTTATAAATTTGAACTTAACATCTCAATTTTCAAGCATTTCGAAAAAGATAAAAGAATGTTTCATTGAAATGCAATTTCAAAAAGTCAGAGAAAAAGAGAAATATTATTAAATTGATTTTAGGTGTTCTTAATTACATGCTTCTTAAATGATAATTTCAATATTAGTTATAGGATATTACAAATATTTCAAATCTAGTTGATGTAAAACATGTTTATATAAAAAAAATATTAAACTTCATAACAATTATCACATACTTTTTCCTGTACAAATTTTCACGATAACGATATTATAGACTAACTTAAAAAGATAACGATATTTCCATAAAATTTCACATATTAGAAATTTTATGTTGTAAATCTTTAAAAGTTGAGTTTTTGTAACGTATTCTACAAGAACTTGGTGAAATAAATCTGATGTGTTCATTGAAATGCAATTTCAACCAAAGCTGAAAATGAAATTTAATTAATAGATATTTAATTAATAGATACTACATTAAGGTTTTTAATAAGAAATTTCAAATATTTGTTCTATTAAAATCATACCATATAATTTCATTACGTTTTCGGAACATGTCATTAAATACATTGTTATCACAGTCTAAAAATTACGCATTTGTCCAATGACTTTCATATTTAGAATATTCATATAGAACTCACTTACAATACCGGATTTTTCCATAAAACTTAGTCAACATTATGACTTTTAACGCGTATTTTACAGCATTTGAAGAACATAAATGACTGTTTCATTAGAAATGCAATTCTCAAAAGGCAGAAAGCGAAAGTAATTAATATAATAGACTGTTATTAGCGTGTCCCTTAAAATTGACGCTATTTTTTAAGGAAATTATCAATATATTAGTTTTTAATATCTACCAAATAATTCAAATTAGATAGTGAAACCTGTAATCTATAAATAAAAAAATTTTAACCCTTGAATTTGATACCAACTATTATCAGTACATATTGCAATATAAATTTATAAGATTTGATTTATATTTGCAGAGCGTATTTTTCGACTAACACATATTCATACATCATTGAAAATCTAATTTGGCAATTCTTAAAAAATTGATGTTTACGAGACTCTATTCAGCGCATTTAGAACAAAAATAATGTGTTAACATTGAAAGAGAACGAATTTCAAAAAGCAAAAAAAGCGAAATTTATTAAAGTTATTAGAGTTGTCTATAAAATAAGGACTAAGAACTTCTAAGATTGCTTTAATATTGATGTTTTATATACCTTATATTTCATTAGTTTGGAAAACCTGTTTTAATAAAAAAATAAACTTCCTAAGAATACGTATTTTTCTTATAAGTTATTCTGACATTACAATGTTCAGAACTCTTAAGTACGATTATTTTACGAAATTTCAACTATTTGAAAATTATAGTAAATCTTTAACATTGAGTTTTTATACGATAAAATTAAGCAATATTGGAAAAAAAATCATAAATTTAGAGGGGGTATGCAATTTCAAAAGGCAGAAAAAGAGCAGGAAACAAATTTTTTGGTAATCTTCAGGGTGTCTTAAATTGACGTATTTAATGAAATTTCAATATATTTTAATTTATATAATATACACAAAATCTACTATCATCTGCAGGTATAGATGAAAAAAACTGTTTAACATAATGAGAGAACTACAATTAACATTTAAATGATATACGCGTTTTTCTACTTAATTATTCACAGTACAGAAAATTCTAGAACTCATAAAAGTACGATTTTTTCCTAAATTCAACATTTGAAATTAATGGATGTGAAATCTTAAATTGAAGTTAAAAATAAGAGGATCGAACCACATATTTTGAAGAGAAAATTACATGTGTTTCATTTAAAGTCAGCCAAATTATTCTCTAAAGAAAGCTGAAAAGTGAATATGTAAATTAATAACCGATCCTTATAGATTGTCCTACAGATTGACGTTTATTAATGCAAATTTTCAATATTGTTTTAATATAAATACCGGATAATAATTCATTAGTTTTGAAAAAGTCCTGTATTTCAATAAAAAATATTAACTTATAAAGATTAACGCTTTATCAGTAAAATATTTACACATACAAATATTTTTAGGAACTACTGTAAAAGTACCGATTTTTTAACCTAAATAATTTCGAACGAGTTTGAAACCATATTTGGTAAAATCTTAAAAATCTGAGAACGTTTAATTTAACGAATATTTTTACCTCTCGGTACCATTTGAAGAAAGGATTACATTGTGATTTACATGGGATAATTCCAAATTTCAAACAGGCAAGAAACAGCGAATTTATTATCTAAAGTTATTAAAGGCACCCATTCCATGCTTCTTACAATTAGACCGTTTTTTAATGAATTTGAATAATTTGTTACTTTACCCACCACGTTATAATCCACACTATTCATTAAGTTCGTGAAACACCGTAATTATAATAAAAAAATTAAGTAACTTTTTTTAAAATTACGCTCTTTCTTAAATTTTTACATTACAATTTTAGAAACTCTATAAAAAAAAGTAAAATTTTCCTAAATTCAACAATTTGCAAACTTATTTGGTTATCTTAAAAACTATATTTTTACGGGACTTATTATATTTCAGCAATTGAATAAAATAAGGTGATTCATTTAAAATGCAATTTTCAACTATATCTGAAACGTAGTAGTAGGTGAAATTGATTGTGCGTAAAAAAAATCAACATTTGTTTTTAAATGAAATTGTCATAATGATTTGTATTTCTAACTATATACCTAATATTTGATTAGTGGTCTAACTTTTATTGTAATACACAAATTTTAACTTCTAAAATTACGCTTTGAGCATTAAATTAATTGACAATACAAATTATGAGAACTCTTAAAATAGATACGATTTTTCACTAAATCTATCAACATTTGCAAATAATATTTTGGTAAAAATCTTTCAAACAACTCTATAAAGAGAAACAGTTAATTAAGACAATATGAAAACAATAAATCGGAAATAAATCAAAGATAATTACTCAATAGTGCTAGAAAGTGATACTTCAATTTTAAGTTTCTGCCAATCCTTCTACGTCCAATGTGATTGAACTTATTTTAAAATGAGATTCATCGATATTTCTGTATTAGTCTCTTTTTCGTACATATATTCTTAGTTTTGAAACCATTTTATAATAATAAAAATTTAACTTACATAAAAATCAACGCATTTATTACGTAAATTTTACATACAAATATACGAACTCTTAAAAAGAATACGATTAATTAGTCCTAAAATTTCAACATTTGACAATTACTTGTGTTAATCCTTAAAAAACTTGAGTTTTAACGGTATTTTCAGCATGTTACGAAAAAAGTATGTTGTTTCCATCTGAAAAATGCAAAATATCAAAAGCCAGAAAAAGCGAATTTCCATGATTCATTTAGGGCGACTTACTTTTGACGCTTTTTTAACTGAAATTATCAATGATTTGTTTTATATACAAAATATTTCCAATGTGAGTTGTGTTGAACAACGCTGTCTTTAATAAGAAAAAAATTTAACTATCTACAATATAAACAGACTTTTTCTAAATTTTTCACATAAAAATTTAGAACTATTAAAAGTACGATCTTTTCCTAAATTTCAACATTTGAAATTACCTTGAGCAAATTCTTTAAAATTTGAAGCTGTGTTTATTTTTATTATCTTCCTATTTGAAAGACCAATTAATGTGTTTCCATTTGAAATGCAATTTTCAAAAGCAAAAAGCCGACACGATTAGTAGTTTATAGTGTCTTAAATTGACGTTTTTCATTGAAAATTTAAATAGTTGTTTTTACTATACCTAATATTTACCAAGGTGAAAACTGTTTTAATAGAAAAATTTATAACTGCTAAAATTACGCTTATTCTTAAAATAATTTCACAAATTACAAAATTTAGAACTCATTAAAGTACATTTAAATTTATACATAAACATACTTCAACATTTTGGACATATATTTGAGTATAAAGTCTGTACATACTCTCATTTGAGTTTTAACTATTTCAGCGTCCGATTAGATGAAAACAATACACTGTGTTTCATATTGGAATATGCAAATTTCCAAAAAGCAGAAAAATAGCAATCTTATTTTTATTGTTTTACGTTCCTTTAGAATTGACGTTTTTTGACATGGCATCACGTTTCTAATAGTTTGTATTTCTCATCTACCAAATATGTTCCAATTAGTTGTGATAAACCTTTTTAAATAAAACATTTTTTAACTGTCTTAACAAATGACAGCGTTCTTAGTCTAAATTAGTGTCAGCTTCTTAGCTCTTATTAATTCTCTAAAAGTACGTTTTTCTCCTCATAATTCAACAATTTTCATATAGCTTTAATATTGTAATATCTCTTAACAATAGAGAGTTGACATTCAATATAGTTTTAGTAACTAGACATAATTTTTTCCAGCATTTGAAAAATAATGTGAAGTGCCTTACTATTGATAATGCAATACAAAAAGCCGCAAAGTAAATTAAATTAACTAGTTTAACTAGATGTCTTGAGAATGATGACAGTCGTTAGTTATATGTATAAACATTCAATATTTGTTTTTAATCTATTATACCCAAATATTATTCATTGTTGTGAAAACTCTGTTCTTAAATAAAATAATTTTAACTTCATTTCATTTACAAGATGATTATACTTTTTTTTCTTATTAAATTCTCACTGCACTCCATCGAATATTGTTCAGAACTCTCAATTTATACATTAAGATAATATATTCCTAAATTCAACATTTGAGAATTATTTTATGTGTTAATAATTCTTTATATTTTATATATATTATTAATCTCTCTCTTATATTTATCCGAGACTATTAACATATTAAAAGCTTCTTAAAACTTATCTCCATAATAGTGCTGTCATTGAAATCTGCTCCTTCTCTAAATAAACAGGTTACCATATTAAATTCGTGAATTCTATACTAGATAATTACTGTAGACTGAGTCTATATATCCTCCATTTGAGACGTTCTATATAGACAAATCTATCACATAACCACATACTATACATATAACTACCAAATTAGAACTCTTTATAAGACAGTACGATTTTTACTAAAAATTTTAACATTGTTATACCATTCTCTTGAGCTTTTGAGACTGGGTGATAGCAACCCCTTCGAAAATATAGATATATATATAAAAATATAATATATATATATAAATATATATACTAATATAAGTAGATATATATAATATTAGATATAGGGGAGGGTAGGGTTTTTCGACATTATAATTTTTGTATATATATGATATATACATTTTTCAGCAACATTTTTAAGTTTTCCTACATATATATAAGTTTTTTTATATTTACAATATTAACTTTTACATTACAATTCTAACTTTTACACAACAAATGAACAAGGTGCTTACCTTCGGTATGCTAGGCATTCCCTTTTTAGTTTTAGGTTAGGCACCTACTTACATACCGCATACCCACAAGCCTTTCGTTATTTGTTCTGATTGGAAGTTTTTCCATATATATCACTCCTCCTTTTCCTGTAAAATTCTTTCCTTTTCACTTATATTCCATCTAAAAATTTTGAAAAGAAATAAATTTCTTAGTTCGCAATAACACTTATTCTCCTAAAACTATAGCATATGATGTTCCAAAACTTCCTGTTTTATGCTCGGCTTCCCTACATTGGACACCTTCCAATGATCTTCACTTTTCAGAATTAAACCCTTTTTAAACCAAAACACTTTCCACAATGCAAAATACTATATATGACCTTTATTCAACAAACAACAATTGGCAGTTCATTAGATTAAAGAACGATCTCCATGGAACTTAGAGTCACTTACGTTACAAATATAAATGTAGCGACTGTAACTAACTATGTTGTCAATATATTTCATAACTAAAGATGCAGCCTTCAAGACACATGGACATTTCCTTTCGAAACTAATCTCCATCTCCAATCAGGAATTTACTGTCAAGAGATCACTATGCACCTCAGTACCATAAACCTCTTCAAAATCTCCATTTTTCAAAATTTTACAAAACTAAAATTTAAGTTCATTATATATATACAAACACTTAAACCTACACCTTAACATTCCATAGATATTATCTACTAATGATTGCCTGAACTAATTTGCCTGAATTTCGTGCTATAAAACGAACACGATTTCTTATGGGTTTACTTTTGTTTTGCCAACAATTGGAATTAGCTGTTGTGATGGACGCCTCTTCGATATTCGAATAATAATAAACAAAATAAACAAATGGTTATTATTTAAGGCTTTAACTTGAGTCAATATATTTGATGGAGTTCAACAATTTGGAAGAAAATTAGATTTAAAGCTGATTTTATTGAGGGAAACATCGATCACTTCAAAAAAATGACGGCGTGTAGCCCTACCACGCCGTCATTTTTGTTTGTACTATTTCGTTAATGTATATTATGTAAGTTCAGCCAATCACGGAAATATGTTCAATCTTTTTAGGTAGATTACGGACAAATTTCCTTACGTTGGTAAGCCATTTCTACGATTTTGCTACTAAAATTTAACAAAAAGGGACCGCAAATTCGAGCATTTCTTAGTTTTTGTAAGCACAAATGCAAATAACGAAAACGGCTTAAGTTAACATACAGTAGATCAGATAGATTCGGAAATTATCAGACAAAATTGCGAAAAAGAATATAAAATTTATATAGCATCAGTATATCATATAATATATATATAATATATATATATATTACATTATATAATATTTCAGAATCTAGTGAAAAGAAGAAGAGATTCGAAACGTTTTAATTCTCAAAAAAGGTTACAAGCTCGTTTCTCAAGTCATCGATACATTGAAGAAAATTTTTAATGCTTTGTCTAATAGCAAGGCTGAAAAACACCCCTTTCATCAAATCGTTGCCCGTGAAGAGTGTTGATAAGCTCACTTAAAAACCTTCAACTACCAACACCATTCTGCAGCAATGCGGGACATGGTATGTGAAATATATTAATATATACTTATATATAATATTATATATATTTATAATATTTATAATTTATACAATTATTAATTATAATTTATATAATTAAACATATATATAAATCTATATATATATATACACATACTATACATATATAGTATATACTATATATAAGTATATCAACTATATACTATATATATATTATATATATATAAATATATATATATAGTATATATAATAATATATATATATATAATATAATAAAAATATAATATATATATATAATATATAGTAATATATATATATAATAGAAATAATATAATAATATAACAAATATATATAAATAAAAGCACCCTATAATACATCACCCGGAGAGCAGTCCAAATTAGAAGACACAGAATGTTTCGTTATCGGTGTGTAGAGGTATCGGCAAAAATAATTACCATACTCCTCCTCTCAAATTTATTCCCGATTACGCATACCCCTCAAAAATCGACCACATAACACACCGAATATCTTGAACCGATATCCATTTGTATACGGTGGCATCACTAATATATTAGAATATTAATAACATTAATATAATTCATAAATATAAAAATATATATATATATATATACTATTATATTAGTTATTATAATATATATATATATATATATATATATATATATATATAATAACTATATATATATAATATATACATATATACTAATATATATATATATACTATACAATATATATAATATATATAAATAATATATATATATAAGTATTACTATATAATTATATAATAATAATTAGATATTATATATATAATATATATATATATGTCATGAAATATATTATATATATAATATTATATATATATAATATATATTAATATATATATTATATAATAATATATATAATAATATAATATATATTGATAATATAACAGTAAATAATTAATAGTATATAATCATATATATTAGTATAAATATAATATATAAATAAACACCCCTATAAATAAATATATATATTTAGGGTATGACTTTATTACACCTGTTTTCGGTAACATAATGAAATAGCTTAGTTGGTTTGAATGATTAAACTATTAATTTGGGAAGTTGTTGGGTACTCGGCGACTTCAGGGGTGGCGCCTATTTTTGCTTTACGCTAAGCCCAATTTCCACCCCCACATAAAATGGACATAAAATTCGAAATTTTCAAATAATGTAATTTAATAGTACATATTACCTTTTGGAGCATTTAACACTTTATTTCTACATCATAACATACATAATTTACAATAATTACCCATGCTAGTACAAACAAACATATAGCTACCGTAATAATGCAAAATTACATATCCATTCAACAGGTACAAATATCTATATAATGAAAAGGATTGCATGGTATTTTGCATAATGACAGCATAATATAGAATTATTACCGGTATGTTTTATTAAGCAAAATAAATCTAAGGTGAAGTTTCTCTTTCTTTTTACAGACCTCAAGGCATTTGATTGCCAATTCTGCACACTGATTTGTTCTGGGAATATATAGTCTCGATGGTTCTTGATCCCTAAACTTTAATGCTTTTTTGTGAACCTGCAAGAAGCTGCATAGCTTCTGAATAATCATCTGCATTGTACATTTAGTCAGTAAACCAATGGTCCACCCATCTGTAAGAGATGAATCTGCAAATTATGAGTAGTGAGGTTCTTCTTTCTGCTAGAAGAATAAATGCCAAAAGAGCTAGTATTGATTGGAAATTCCAAGTTTCATTACTTAATTTAGGTATTTGCTGAAACCACTTTAGGAAATCTTCCTGTTTCTTTGAAAAAGTGGAAAACTCGAGTTAAATGAAATAGGAATTTCATATCGTCAAGCCATCCTGCTGTTTCATTAATTTCTTCTTTACCATTCTTGCAATTCATCTTGAGCATTTTATAGTTCTTTACAAGTTCCAGGATAAATTGATAGTCCATATTGGGCAATGTGTTATTGCCTCTAAGTTTGCCATCCATCACCATGCATAACATTCGGTCAAGAATATGATGTTGACAACCAATGAACTATGGTTCTTCCAGTTTTCTTTAAGCAAACAGTCTTTATATCTGAATGATAATCCCATTCATTCTTCCAGTGTTCACATATGTATTGTCAGCAACAATCATAATTATACTCTTCCATAAACTGTATTCATCAAGAACAGCTGTTTTTCCTCTGATAACAGTATTAGCTCTAACTTAACTTTCCTTCATTCATTCTCCAAAATTAGCACCAGATATTCTTGAACATCAATACATTTACCATCAAAATGCAATGACCAGTCTTCTAACTGTAGTGTTTTCTTCGTTTTTCTTTAAGTTTAACAACTTCTTTAATAGTGGCCTTGTAAATACCAGATTGTGAAGGTGTCTCAACATAAACCCCTTCTTGAGATAATTGTTGACAAATAGTTGCTACTTTTGCGGGTTGATAACTTTGTAGATGTTATTAGTGTAGTTGCTGTTTTGGTTTTGCTATTTCTTGCTTGTACATGTGGATTGTTCATCTGAATTTATGGACTCTTGATATTCACACTGTTTCTGATTCTATTTCGGAGGTTGATGATGTTGTTTTTGTTGTTGCTGTTGGCTCCAGGTACAATCTTCTTGTCTTTGAAGGGTGGATAGTTTTGGAACTTGCAGCCCTCTCAGTTGTATGCCCAACCTGTCCTTTGCTTTTGATCTACTGTTGATATAATCTGTCCTCACTGCATAGCCATACACTTACCGTATATTGCAGCAAAAAAAAGTCATAAGGTACCTATAGGTAAATTAAGCTATATATGACTTTAGGAATTTTGTGTTGGGGTGACTTTTTTAAAAATTAAATGTAATTAAAACCATTTTCATATATTTTAGCAAAATTTCATCTATTTCTGGTAGGAATGTACCAATACCAGAAAAGAGGCTGATACCGATACTTATTTTTTAAGGCGATACCGATACGATACTTTAATTAATTTTAATATTATATGTCACATTTGTATTGTTCTGTATGTAGTTTTAATGTTTTACACAGCCTAATTAATTTATATGTTCATATTTGGTTGTGCCAAGTACTATTTATTTCCATAAATTACAATAGTGTTGATCTTATAAGGAAATAGATAAATGCAAAATATAATATTAATAACTTTTTGTATGTTTGTGTTAAATAATAAAGTATTCCATTTCATTTTTCAAGCTAAAGTTTAACAAAGTTTGAGCTATAGCTTTTCAATGTATTTAACTATGATTACAATTTACATGCAAGATATCATATGTAAATAGTTACAATATAAAGAATTAAAAATAATGAAAGAAGAGACATCAATTATTTATGTTGAAGATAAAATAAAAAAAACGATGATACTTCAAAAACATGACATAATAATATACTCCTTTAGATAAAGATAGATATCCATTCAATTTCAAAATTCAAAATTTCTCAAATTGTTGATGCAAAAAATTAAGCTTTCACTAGTTTCTGGCGAGAGACGCCTGTTCTTTTTGGTGGGTGTTTACATTCCTATATACACTACTAAAATTACGCTCGCTCTCGAAACTAGAGATGTAAGTGAATAAAAACGACCTTTTTTTATTAAACAAAAAAGAAAGCACCTTATTACCATAACATGATGAATAAAATAAATTTTTTAACTGTTATTTTGTTGTTTTTTTTTGTTTTAATATATATTTTCTTAGTTTATGTGTAATTTTTATTTATTTCATTTTTGAGAATATGAAATGTTAGAAGATAAATTATGTTTTTTACCTATTATTTAATTAGTACATAAAAATAAGCACCATAGAAATAACATGAGTAATTTAAAATTAAAAAATAAAAAAATGATGCCAAGTTTATTCAACAATACACTTCCTTACTTTTGAGCGTAAAACTGTGAGAATGTACATGAAAATTGAATTATGATCATATGAGAATGAGTTATGACGTATTAATGTATAGTTACTTACACAAAAAAAAGAAATATTAATATATAAGCATAACTATGTAATCAATAGATAGATAAGGCCTAATTTAAAAATTACTAAATTTCTAAAGAACCATTCAAGGGCTTCATTTAAATTTCCTGTTCTACTTCTTTCTGATTGAACCTCAGACCTATTTTCATCAGGGACATTTTCATGAATTCACACTTTGTATGTTGCATGCGTGTTGCACGAGTTGTTGTGCTCATACTCTGATCAAAGCTATGGAGCAGAGGTGTCCTTAGATCTTTGGTTTTATAGACTTCAATGTCCTTCAGAGAAAACTGACGGCTAATGTGAGAACTTTGCGCTGATAGCTGTATGTGGTTTATCGGGTGTGAATTTGAGAGATTCTACTAATACAACTTATTACATTAATTTTGAAAAAACGTATCCGGAATGCTCTGGGCTTGTCTCCGTCCTCTGGTAATTTTCTAAGTTATACTTAGAATAATAGTTTTTTCGCATGTTATGTTGTGAGCTGTTTTCTTTATTTTTGATGGACATATTATGCTGTGTTGAGAATTCTCTCAACATGAGTGACCAGTGGCGAGGAAGGATCTTAGAATTCGAGAGGCTACTCTTTTTTGATAATCTTGCCAATGCTGCATTACATAAAACTATCCTATGCTGCAGACCGAAACATTAGTTGGATAAGTTGAAACCAGAGATATTTTCACTACTTGAAGAAGTTTCCTCTGACTGGAAAATTACAATTCTCCTACTTTCTTTTATCCACATCTAGTATTTCTTGCTCAGATTGTAGACCTTCAATTTGCTTGTATTGTATTGTATTTGTATGCAATTGTTTTTATAAAAGATAAAAAATATATATTCTATATATATATATTATATACGTAATATAGTATAATATATATTATATATTAATATTATATCTTATATATATTATATATATATTATATATCATATATATATATATATATTATATCTATATATAATCTAATAATATACTAATATTCTATACGTATATATATATATATACTATAATATATATATCTATATTATATTATATATATATCTATATTATAGTATATATATATAATATATATATATTATTTTTATATATTTTATAATATATATAAACCCCCTATACATTTACTTAATACAAGAGCAAGACATAAATAGGGTTGGGATTAAAAAATAACTGTTCGTTTTTTTTAAAAAAAAACTTTTTTTTTTAAAAAAAGACCAAGGCCAAAATTTTTTGTTTTTTTTTTTTTTTTTTTAAATTATACTTATTTTTCATATATATATATCAAGGTCTTTTTAGGGATACATTTAGGCATTAAATTACCCCAGTCATACCAATATGTTGAAAAGAGGGTATAGAATATATAAAGTAGAGTTAGGTACTCATAAAGTTTTTTATTAGTGCTTAAGCATATTTCTTACATTTACATGATTCTTCTGCTATCATCATATATTCATTAATTATTATTCATTATATTCTATTATTATTCTATTATTTTCTTAGTTATTTATTATTTTTATTATTTTATTATTATTATAATATTATTTTATTTAAATATATTATTATATATATATATATTATATTATATATATATATATATATATATATATACTATATATAATATATATATTCCATCCTTTATTATTACTATATATATTTAATAATATATATATATATATATATACTATATATATATTTTTTTTATATTACTATAGTACTATATAGCTAATCTGACCAAATAATTTCCTTTATACAAAGAGTCGTAGACAAGCATCAGACAGAAAGGAAAACGCAGTCAGAGAATATGCAAAGTCGAAAAAGAAAGCCCAGACTACCCCCCCCCTCTGTTTACGAATTAAATTAGTAAGGACTCGTCACAGTCAGAAAATTCCACCCTTAAGTTTCAAGAGACCGCGGACGGACCCTAAATATGGTAAAATTCGTCAGTGTAAGGGTTCATCCTTGATCCCAGAGTGAGGCCACAACCATACCCTGCTATCGTCACTCTAAAACCCAGCCTTACTCTCTTATTTAATGTACCTTATTCTTCGCCTCTGTCTCCCAAACTCACATTTTCTCTCTTCGACATTCGTTTACTGACTCAAACTTTTTCTTCGATCTCCCAGCGCGTCGGTTTTCAACACACTCGAAACACTATACATCTGCTTAAAAACGGACTATCATTTCGATCCCTTTAACATGAAACACATAATCTCAACATGACTTTATTTATTCTCTCGTATTACCCACTTTCAGTTCAACACACACTCTCTAAATAATGTTTTCATTCCTATTTAATCAATTCTTTCTCACACCTAACACATGCCCCTTAAGATTGTCCATCTGAAACAGCATTGAACTTTAGATCGACTTAGATTCTCTATATTCCAGACATAGTCTACACTACTATCAATCCTACACAGGTACAGCATTTACCGTCTGTAAGACACCTACTTCGCACTATAAAGGACTTAAGCCCTTTACCATGCACCACTACTTTAATTGCCCGCACAGCACCTTTCCTGTCCATTCCACAACTTTGCACTTACTAACTCGCGAATATCAGTTCCCTTTCAATCCAACATTATATACTAAATATTTACTCAGACACTTGTGTCATGGCTGCTACCAATCTATAACAATATTCACACTGAGACTGTTCCTCACTCACCAACTAACCTAATTTCTTATCTACGTTTACTTTATAACCTCTATTACACACGCCTTGCCAAATTCTCTTACAATCCTCTTCAAAATCGTCCAGATTCGAACACAAAAACAAATATCCGCTATATAATAGGTTAGGGCGTACCTCCACTCATCTTCCATTCATTCTAACTCCATTTCCTGTCGACACCCACTTCAACTTTCTTTCATACCCCATTAACTATACAAATTGAATAACCAAGGAGAATAACACAACCCTGCCTCACCCGCTTCAGTAATACTAAACCAATCCTTTTGACACCATTTATTCTTACACACGCACTCGCACGTATCGTCCATCACTACTATTGATTCCTCATTTCAGTCCATCACCAACACGTATTATATTCCATAAACACCTTTTGCCATAGATCGTTCGACTATCATTACCCATCATTACCCTGTTCAAATCCATTAAAACATTAATTACAATTTATTTGTAAGTAATAAATATATCTCTATCATTTGTATTCAATGTAAAGATTTAGATCCACACATCCTCTATACTACTCCCTAACGCACCTTGTTATTCACAATCAGTCCTTCAGTGGACTCGGCGCACTCTTTCGACAAAACACCAGTCATATATCTTCCTAGCACACTCATAAACTAAATACCTAATAATTTCTACCAGTTCTCCTTTATCGTTCCCTTTCGTTATTAAACGGTTATATACTGTCTCCTCCATCCCTCGAAAAATATTACCTCCATAGAAGCTTTATTACACACGTTCTCAAATCCAATCACTCACCCATCTTGCCTCACGTTCTTTGATCATTTCACCAAGTAATTTCATCATATATACCTGCAGATTTACCATTTTCAACTGTTCTCACTGTCTACCAATTCTCCTCTTTGCTAAATAACCTCATCTGCAAAATACCGTCTTATTCCTTACTTTTTTTACAGTCAAACCTACACACAGTCATTATTTACACCCTCTTCATTACTGCCGAAGATTATACAGATTTATGTGCTTCTTTTCAACATTTCATCTAAGCCTTTGTTTCCTTTGAGCAGATGACTACAGTCCTTATTCATTATTCTAGCAGGTGCCCTCCTTATTTATATTCTCTAAACTTTCGCGACTATCTTCCAGGAAGAGCATTCGTATTCCATTGTTATGTCCCATTCATCCTCCTTCCAAATCGTTTCATATATACCTTTCTCTTAATATTGCATCTTTTGAGCTCCATTTTTTCTCCTTATATTTAATTCCAAGCATCTTTTTTTTGAAACACCTCAACATTTGTATTTAGTACATTCAACCTGCTTCTTTTTTACTTTTACAACGCTTGCATTTCCATCTCTTCATTCCACCTCATGTTATCATTTTACATTCCTAACTTTTCCACACGACACAATCTTCTTTCGAGAACCTGCTAGAATTGATTGATTTCTCTTCCTTTAATATTTATGATTGTATTACCGAGGTTCAAATTGTCACATTTCAACTGAATATTACTTGCGGATACGTTCTAACATACTTATCCTTATTACTTGTTCATAAACTTCTCACTTTAATTTTTACCCATTACCTTCCGTATCACCTGTTTGCTCCTATCCAAGTCCCCTAACTTAATTTTTACAAGAACTACATAAATGATCAAGATAATCCCATTTCTAATCCCTTCATGATTTAACATCATACATATACTTCAACATCTCCTTCTTCACCAACTACAAAATCAATCATTACTTATCACTTCGATCCATTCTCTACCTACCACTAACTTAGACATACTATGGCATGGATACTCTGTGTTTTTAAAGCAAGTTATACTGTACACAATCCCCATTCCCTCCGCACAGAAAATCAACAACCTTCCTACCATTCTCATTTTTTTCCTGACACCCCAAAACCACTTTATTATACCCTTTTTTGATAATAATAATACTAATATTATATATATAATATATATATATATATATATATATATATCTATTAAATTTATATTTATAATATACTATATATAATTTATATATATATATATATAATATATAATATTTATAGTATACACGATCGTAATATATAAATCAAATAATTAAAAGTCAATATTTAGGACCATGAAGGCCTGGTATGGTAACTACTGATTATTATTTTAAAACATCGTTTAATATAATAAAAAGAGGTATTTTAAAAAAAAAAAACAAAAAAAATTTTGTTCTAAAAAAAAACGTTGTTTTTTTTCAAAAAAAACCCAAATTAAAAAAAACCGTTTTTTTCACAATCCTAGTTTATACTATATCAATTATATATTATATATATAATCTATATATATAGTAATTTAATATATATTATATATATATATATATAATATTAATATATATATATATAATTTATATATATATAATATACTAATATATATTTATAATACTATAATATATTATATATTATATTTAATTTATATAATTATATATTATATATATATATATATTATATATATATATATTGGCCATATTCTGTAGATACTTTCTGTGACTTTTTACCGAAAAAATGTTTTTCTAAGTTTCAAAAAAATTTTAAAGTGCTCTAAATTTTAAGTTAAGTTTAGTTTTTTTAATAGAAAATTATTTTCACCTCAAATAATTTTAATTCCAAAGTTGCACTTAAAGAATTTCTTTAAAACATTTACTTAAAGTTAACTTTTCTGAACTTAGGAAATTTTTTTGAATTAAAATTTTTTTCAGAAAATAATGTTTTAATATCTTACAAAATAGGACCTATTTAATATACTATATATATAATATACTATATATATATAATTAATTATACAAGCTAATATTAATATATATATTATTACTATAATTAATATATATAATAATATATACGTTATAATACTATAATGTACTATAATATCATATAATATATAAATATAACTATATATTATACTTTAACAATAATATTATTCTGTAAAATATACTATAATACTGCTCAGTCTCCTAACATAGTCGATAGTAGATTATGCGACTATAGTAGCCTTATATAACTATATATACTATTATTATATATATATAATATACTATATATATTATATTATAACCGTATAATATATTATATACATATATATATTATAGGCTTTATATTATATAATAATATATAAAATATTATCATATATATATTATATACTTATATATATATATATATATACAATACAATAATATATACTATACTTATTATATATTATATTATTATTATATATATTTATATGTATAATCAGCATACTAATATATATATATACTTTATAATATCTATATATACCTTTGATTGTCTTTACATTGAGCAATTTGAACATAATCAGATTTATCAGTGATAGAACAGTGTCAAATGAAGGCTTATTTGTGCTCTTTTTCTGCTTTGTTAGCATTTGGCATTTCTTTATTTGCTTCCCTTTTCATGATATTTGCTTTACTCTTACTCTTCTTCTGATTTCGCCCAGTATGGTTTTCATTTATGTTATATGTACATCACTGCATTTTTTTGCTAATTCGGTCTTGTGCTGTTTTTTCTTTGAACCATATTGGCACCTCAGTGAGCACGATTATACAGGGTGCTCTTTTACCATTTGATATGTTGATTTTTCTGCTTAACAGTAAAATAAGGAGAATGAACAGGTGTTTGTTTTTCTTCCAGCAATTGTCGAAAATTTTTTAGACGATAGTCAACTTCACACATTTAATGAATTATACATAATAACTTTAACATATATTAATATAATATATGAATCTGTAACACCTGTTTCCTATATAGTAAACAAGGTAAATAGATAATAATTTAAGTAGACATGGTTTTATGATACAATTTAAGAAATTTTAAAAACAAAACAAAAAAACCCCCCCCCTTCTCTAAAAAAAACGATTTTTTAAAAACAAACACGTTATTTTAAACACTCTACTCTGATGATGAAGGAGGTGTGTAATTTTTTGCATTGCAAACACTGATAATAAGAACGTCTTGGCCATTTTCATGCAACAGCTGAAAGGATTCTCTTCTGTAGAGCCTCATCTCCTCTATTTTTCGTATAGAGCCTATCTCCTCTTTCACAGATTAGCAATTTGAAATTATCTTTGCTCTTGATTGACTGATTTTCAGTTTTTGGTCGATGAAGGTTCCTTTGGTGCCAATTCTGATTGGAAGGTGAATGAGATTGTCAATGGAATTCGGCCATGAACTTATCAAAGTCTTAACCATATCAATCTATTCATACTTCAGTTTAGGTTTTATTTTGCTGGAAAAAAAGCACCATCGTACCTACAGTGCTCTTAGCAGGTGTTAGTGCATAGTAAGGCGGGCTTCCACTTCTGTTGAATCTTTTTTTTTTTTTTGTTCAACGCGGATGCACTAGACTCCTTCGAGTTAATGCTATAATTAAATGATTTCTTAGAAGTGGTTCCACCGTCGGAGATGTCATTTTTGTGGGGATTTAGCTTTAAGGATTCCTTTTAATGAACCATTTTATTTATTTATTAATTTTTATCTTTACATTCGATCCCCGAATCACGCTAGGGCATCGAGGAATGGGTGGGTGTTTTGAACACCTCAAAAATTCATCTTAAGCAAATTACGCAGATGAGCATGAGCACAGACGCTAGTTTTTAACTGAGGGAGATTAAATTGGATAGGAAACACAGATGAGGGAATTCCACAGAAAGAGGCTAGGCAGGAAAGAAAGAAGCACATGCAGGAACTAGTCTGGAGATTAATATATCAACACAAACTCCCCTTTCTATGTGCGACACAACACCCTAATTGTGCTACGAGGGCGTTGTTAGCGTGAGTGGTACGTCGAGGTTGGAAAGTTTCCCCAAAGACTTGTCCGAGCATACCTAGTACCTATAGAAAAGGGATAATCACCACATCGCGCCCTCGCAAATTTATAGTCAGGTCACGTTGAACTAGAAATAAGTACATCGGGACGTTAATATAAGTCTTAATTGGCTTATGACTGACCGCTGATCAATAAGCCATGATGTGTGAAATCCAGAGCCTCCAAGAATGTGAGGCAGATACTCCATACAAGGGGCGTATGCATCTTGTCTAGTGGAAAGTAAGACTCAGAAGAAGAGGAAAAAAAAAGTTCTCGCATGTCTAAGCAGAACACCCAGTTTATTTGAGGCCACTTTAGCAACCGTTATGGTGAGGTTTCCAAGCATTTTTTTGTTTATGTTAAGGGTCAAGGATATTTGTAGAGTTTGTCCACGTGGAGAGACGGGAGGGAACGACTCGAAGAGATAGGAAAAGTTAAGTGTTTAGAGAGGGAGATATTTAGAAGTTGTTGATTATTTGATTTAAAGAAATTAAATTTCACAAGATTGAGACGACCCAACCCTTAATTCATAAATCCAAGATCTATGTAGAGAAATATAGAAATCCCAAAAAGTATTTAGCATGAAAGGCATTCTTGAAGTAAAAGATGGAAGCAGATCTTGAAATGAGTTTGTGATAGAGATGAAGTGTTCGAAGTCATCCCGGGCAATATGAGTGAGATCGCAGTTTAAGCTGATGCAGGTCGAATGCGCGTGGAGTCATTTGATTGAAAAGCTAGGAAGATAAAGTAGCAGATAAACGACCTGAGGACACCACTATTGACAGAAAAAGAAGTCGCCCCACAACCTACACCTCGACATTGAGCGAATTTTGAAAGACTCGTCAGGTATATCTTTACAAAGTGATCGTCGCGTTAAAAACCAAAGGAGGAGAGTCTTGTTGAAGCCCTAGTGGACGATTGCAATACCCCCAGGCTCAAATGTATTGGTATAGTTCCCAAGGGCCAACCAACAAAAGTTCTTCCCCCGTAGTTCCATTATGGGCGGTATCAATAAATCTGGTTGGTTAATAGGAAGGTATTCAGCCAGTAGATCTCGTCCAAGTGTTCAAAAGGCCGTTACTCCTGGCGATCGGAATAGCAATGATGTGAGGCTGAAAAGGAAAACCAAGAAATGATTTTTAAAGAAGTTGGAGATCAATCGTTTTGTTGGTCACATATATTTCGGTAGTATAGAGGCGAGATAGTATACAGTATAGACTGGTGCCAGACCTTTTTTTCGAATAGAGTTTTGCTGAAATGTTTTGCAAAGACTGCAAGAGGCTGAGTATTGAGGCATAGAGAATATAGGATATGAACGAGGAGCGGGCAGCATGGAATAGCAACTTCCTCAAACTCGTGGAGAGAGGAAATTGCCAGCGGGCCACCTGTCTTCTAACGTTCATTAGTTTCAGGAAGCCCATTGCAACCCCACCAGCATCAATGAAATATCAGTGTACAAGGCATAGGACACAATGGAGAGAGAAGGAGGGAGGAGAAGAGAGAATGCCAGAAACTTCACTTCAGGGATTTTGGATGTTAAGAGGAGAAATAGGAAGACAAACTGATAATTCTAGGTTTTCTCAGTTAGGAAGTCTTAACAAACAGGAACATTAGAGCGCAATAAGAGGCGCAAGAGGATAATTTATAGGAATCAAGAGGCAGAAAGATTTGACACTAGGTGACTCAAGGAGGTTAGGCCACTTTCGTTTAATGAAAGTTGGCTTTTTGCTCGATCGAAGTATTCCCTAGTGCAAAAGATTTTCTAGGCTGAATGAACAATTTTCCGACATAGTGAAAAGAGTTGACATTTTTCCACACGATATATCCACTGTCTCATACCTTGAATGGCCAGAGAACAGCAAGAATCGAACCATGGTTTTGAGGAGAAAAGAATTTTAAGGTCAGATAGGAATGAACCTGCTCGTCCAATCAACAATTACAGTTCCCGACTTTATCCGGAGAAGCAGAAGCATCTCAGAGTACAAAGCAATTCAAGCAAAAGAGAGACGAAATGTTAGAAGCGAGACGCTCAATGCCCCCCAATCGGGTCCAAAAAAACGAACCACACACCAAGAAAAAAAAAAAACCCCGATAAGTGCCTTGAAAGAAAAACCGCAATCCAACAGTACCCCCAAATATCATTACAGGGTGAGACAGGCGCACATAAGTCGACAAACATGTATTTGAGGACACCAAGCATCAGTCAGCAAAAACTCTGAGAACAGCTCACTTAAAAAGATTCAAGAAGACTATAAGGTTATCAGTGGATATCAGAAAATTTTACCAATAAAAAAAGCACAAATCAATCTTATAACAACCTCCTTCAACAAATGTATCACGCACAAAAAAACCCTAGCAAACAACAGGTCCAGAGCAGAGACCACCAACCACAACACAAAGATCACACAAATCATACACATATTTCTAATAAAATTATAATAATAATTAAAACAGAAAGAAAGACACCAAAAAACCAATTAAGAAGACACACAAACAACAATAACATAGTGCGTGGAATTGTGAAACATTAGGTAAATGTTTGTGTTACAAGTAAGAATTCGGTTATGGGGACCTAAATCGGAAATGCTGTGTACGGTTCTTTAATTAGTTTGCTCCAGGGAATTCTAGTTAATTTAGACAATACTGAATGATTCGAGCTTCCTCCCCACCCTAAATCCCCAGCTTTTATGGAGAAGGACCCAACAATTCAGCTAGTTATGTTGTGTTTACATTGAAAATCCACCTAAATAAAGGACACTTAGTATTTGGTCATGCAGAAGAGATTATAACCCAGTCTCGTGAGACAGAAGTAGTAAGGTAATCCCAAAAGGCATGAAAATCCCTTTAGCCCCGAAACAGTAGCAGAAGCCATAAGATTTATCCATGCGCGCTCTCCTGCCCCGAGCGTAGAAGGCCTAGAAAGATTTTAAAGCCCACCAGCGAACATCGAAGTTAGCGAGAATACACCCGAAATTCCGAGTACGATGTCATATAGGACAGATGTTTATATTTTATTAACAAGTTGTCCGCTACATATATTGATTCATTATATATTATTATTTATAGTATTTTTATCTTATTATTATTCTTTATTATTATCATAATTATTCTATTACTTATCTATCTTACTT
>JABUQX010048528.1:62500-84099 GCA_015478945.1 Trachelipus rathkii | reverse complement strand
AGAAGGTGAACTCGATGCGAAAGTTTATTTCAGAAACCATTTGAAATCGACCTTCACCTCGATGGACGCGACGAAGACATAAACAAGTACAAGCCACCAGAGACCTTCGAAACACAAACCTCCGCGCCTTGAAACGCTGTGTTATCGAAGTTCGCAATGAAGTTTCAAACAAAGGCCTCAACTCTCCTAACTTATGCTTGGAAACATTAGAAATAGACTCTTTTTCGTCGATAATGTTCATAAACGCTTAAAACTATTACGCACCGTCCCGGGGTACAAAGAAGAATCGTTGATGGACATTTTCCATCGGTGAGGACGCGATTTCCAAAACGGTAAAAAATTATAATTCGTACGATTTTGTAGTGTGAAAACGAAGATTTTAAGATTACAAATCGAAGTTGCGTGACGCAAAGCTCACAAGCGAGGTCGAACGAAAGATATCTTGTTACTCCGAGAGCGAGAGCTGATAAAAGAAAAATCTCCCCTTCGTCATCTACTATTACTTCAAGACGACAATTCGAAAGGTGTATCCAATAAAAAAAGTGGTAGAGAGTTTATTTGACGAAATATGATTTAAGGCCAACGATAACGGTATCGGACCTGGTCAATTTTTCAATCTCTTGGAGAAATTAATACGAGCGAGTGCCACGACGGATCGGAGACCGATTCTAATGCTCTGTGCTTGCTGCGCTGGCTAGATATGGAGTACTAACCCTTTCAGCAAAGGGAACGAACGACCCCCACGTCAGAAGCGAAACGCAAAAGATCATCTCTTCTATCACAAACCGATAATAAAACCAGAATGGAGCTTCGGTGTAAAAATGATAATTTGAAAGGAAAAATAGGAAATTAAAAAATAATTGCATTTGCTTCATACTTTATTTATAACTAATTCTCATAATTATTTATACAATTTGAATTAACAAGCGCTAAAATATAGAAATAAAAATAAAATTATTTATTCATTCTACTAGTTATCTGCTCGATTTAGGGCGAGGTTTCCTTTCACTCAACGCGTTGAACACTCGCTGTTGAACCGAATTCCGTTCCCAGCGAATAATATAAGTCGAAGGCTCTAAAGTTCAATTACGAAAAATTTATATCGACTTGGGGAATTTTTAATATTCGCGACTTAGACTTCACCTATATTAGTCTCCGATCAAACGTTACTATATGTTGTTCAGCATGCTTTACCCAAAAAAGTGTCTGCGTGCATTTCCGATTAGCGTTTATTCGTTCCTTTATAAAACGATAAAGATTAAAGATCATAGCCCTTTTTAGGGCGTGCCGAATAAATGAAATCCATCGTACGAGCATCGAACAAAAATTCAGGGTTCACGAGATGTAAAAATGATATGAGCACGCCTTCTTCCTTCTACAAAGCAATATCCGCAACCCCAAAAAATGATGTAAGCGTAATAAATAATTTTATCGAACCTTACTACTTTGATGATAATGTCACAGGTGATTCATACCTACAGTGTCGAGTCTTGGTTTGAAGCTGTAGGCCTGAAATATGTAAGACAGAGGCACAAGCTAATACGAGAAACGCTCGGAGAATTAAACACAAATTTATCTCCGTCTATTTGTTACCATGTCACATGATTTTAGGATCGTTTCTTCTACGATCGCGGACATAAAGGCTCTGAGGAGTAAAAGTGTATGATAGGAGGGGTCTCGATAGCTTTCAGTAATTCCTTGCAGACTCAATGCCATAATACTGTGGCGAAAAAATTGAGAATGCTATTCAAACGATAACACCTCAATCTACGCAACGTTTCTATCTAAATCGAACTAGCGCACGCTAGAGAGCAAACGAAGAGGAACACGCCATCGACGTAACTCCGTAGCGCTTCTGCTATCGTGATGCGACGACATCGAGATGATACATTGATGGTTCAAGAAGACTTCGACTGAGGTGCGTATAAGAGCATTCACAACAAGAATGAAGTCATTCAAATCTTTTAAGTGTTCGTATCGTCATTGTTGCGATATATGCAAGAATGACTATGTGAAACTTTGGTGAGGATTTATATCTTGATTTATAATTCATTTGTGCTTTATTATATGCACGTGTTTTTTCTTCTTTGTAAGGTCGTGGAAGTTCTTATACGATCAATAGGAGTTCTGCGTAGCCAATTTAATTGAACTAAATCAAATGATAACCGCTTCCTTTTCTATAGCATTATTTTTTTTCTTTATCAAATATATAAATTTTATTAACAAGAAATATTTTAATATACATTTTAATTTAATTTCTTTAAAGCAATCTTTAATTAAACTTTTTATAAATAACCAGAAGAAGCGTTATCAAGTCTGGTCATTTTTTATCCTTATAAGAAATCGTCCACTTCCATTTCGTCAGCAACAACAAATGACATCTTCCATTCCCAATGATATAATCTTCCACAAACCATAGAAGTAATCTTGTATTTTCGGGCGGTGAGTTTTCGCGTCGGCTATACTTCAACCAAAAAATAAATTCGGTCGCCAGTTTTATCCATTCATCTACACACTCGTCGCAAAGTTCCAAACCTCGCGTATGTTAGTAAAGAGGGTTGCTACATCCCGTTTCCTTTTCAACAGTATAAACAGGACTTTTCTGTTGTCTATAACGCGCCGTTAAATTCACTAAAGCTTCCCTGAGACAGGTAGAAAATCTCTGCAGTGTCCTGATAATAAATTAGAAAAACCTCCCTATGGACAAATACAGGACGTAACAATTCGCATATTTTGACCGTCGGATTTCGTATCGTCTTCACATCTTCGAGTTCTATCCGATTCCGGTGTTGAAATTTCGAAGAGTTTGAAAAAAATCTCCAGGACCCGCTTGGGGGACGGTCTTCATGAATTTCGTCGTCGTCGCGTCTACGTCGTCGCGTCGTTCTCCATTTGCCACCACCGCGCCACCTTTTCGGGAACAAATCATCAATCTAAACCGCTTGCTATTGGTCCTTTGAGGCTCTTTCAGCGATGATAACTAGTTACTTTAACTATTATACATCAAAACACAGCAACTTCATTATCGGTGCATATAATCTTTAGCAGTATCATACTTTGACGTTTCTACAATGGAAGTATCTACGCACCGGCCTCTTACCAAAAACGCGCTAATTTAAAGCACTGGTCCGATTCATATTTCGATGTCGGACGCGAGTCTCACCAATAATAGTACTCTAGAACCGACGTGACGTAAGTACTCGCCCCCGATTTCCCTCACGTCGAAAGGGCGCAATCGTCGATGTTGTCATGCAATAGCACCTCAGTGTTTATTCGCCGGTGAATCGCAGCATAACTTTTCCATTCTCATTGTGTTCGGAGTTGAAAATCATCTTTATCGCCTGATTCGCCCCCGTAACATGTTGTTTGTTGCCGGCATTATACAATCTCAACGTCGTCCTCCTCCTGTCACTCATAAAGAGACTACAGATCACGTTTTCTAATCCAATCGTCTCATCAGTAGTTTCGTCTTTCGATTTGAGTGAAGATATTTTAACGTCCGTGTAGTTGCAAGAATAACGGTGGAGTAACTTCTCGACGTCCGTAGATATTATTTTACAAGGAGTATTTTCCGAATTTTTGATGCATGTCAGCCGTCGGAACTGAATCTAGCTCTCTCACATTTTATTTTAAAAGATTTCATTAAGCTTTCTTTTTGAATCGGTCATCGATGCATCCGACCAACATATTTGTTAGCAAACAAATTCTCATCTCGATCCGCAACCGCAGGGTTCCTTCTTCTTTCGTCTTCTGGGATTCATGTGCGAACTCATCTCCAAGTTGAAACAAACCTAAAAAGAAAAGAAATAACTATTATTAGTTGAGAAAAATTATTTTTAAAAGTTAAATAAAAGTATCAATCAAAAAAAATATATATTTTCTATAATGATAAGTAAAAACATTCACCTAATAAAAAAATACGAAAGAACATGCTAAAAGAAATTTTTCAGTCCTTCTCCGAGAAATGATAATAAATCGTGTTAACAGCCCGGAAGTTGGTTCTAAAGCGAAATAGTCACTTATGGCTAAGTAAACACGAGAAGTGTAAAACACGACTCGCAAGGCTGCCGCATCACATCGGCATCCGGTAACGATATCACGATTTTACACCCTTATCCATGAGACGTCAATATAGACGCACCATCAAGAACTAATATAAGTCGAAAGTCTAGTGCAAAATCCGAAACTTAAAATTTTTTTGTTATTATTAGTTATTTATTTCTATGAATTTTTTTAGATTTCGCACCTAGACCTTCGACTTATATCATTTCCTTCCGACGATCACTATTATCGAGGTTAAGCATTATCCTAAAAAGGTTCGCTCTAACACTTTAGCTTTCGTTGTCGTTCTCCTTCGAATCACCAATATGAGGTCGCGCTCACGGAATCGCAAAGCGGTTAACGCTTGCGTAGTAATTTAGTTAAGCTAAATATCTTTCAAACCGTTGATACTCATATAAGTACGCCCTACTCGGAACATATAAGCGAGTCAAAATGCAAAATTCGAACTTAAAATTTTTTTGAATACATTATTATATTCTTTCAAGATTTTTTTAGATTTTCGCACTTAGACCTTCACTTATATCAGTTCCCTTCGACTCACTAATCGGTTGAAGCGATAGTTATCCCTAAAAGTGTCGCGTCCGAGCGAGTTAGTCGTTTTCGGTTCCTTCAAACTCACTATGAATAAGTGTCGCATACGGAAAATCCAAGCGACTGAACTCTTTTCGAGTACCATTTTAAGCTAAAGATTTCAAACCGATTATGACTGCAGTATAGTGACGCCTCTATCGGGAATAATATAGTCGAAGTCTAAGTGCAAATTCCGAAACTGAAAAAAAATTGTGAATTATTATATTATTTTTTCAAAATTTTTTAGATTTTCCATTAGACCTCACTATATCATCCCCCATACGCTCATATATCGGTTGATAGCACTAGTTATCCTAAAAGATGTCGCACGAGACTATAAGTCGTTTTCGTCTACTTCGAAAGTCAATATAAATTTCATGTCGCATTAACGGAATCGCAAAAGCGGCTGAAGGCTTTCGAGACCATTGTTAAGCTTAAAGTATCTCACCATTATACTCATTAGGACGCCTCATCGAGCAACTAATATAAGTCGAAATCTAAGTGCAAATTCCGTAAAAAAAATTTTTGTACAATTAATTATATTATTTTTCATGAATATTTGTTTGCACTACCTTTTTTCCGGACCTATACTTTACCAGAGTTCCTTTTGTTCCTGTCCTTATATCGGGTTGAAGCGATTATATTCCCTAAAAGGTTGTCGCAGCGAGCACTTAGAGTCCGTTTTTCGGTCCTTCGAAAAGTCACTATATAATGGTGTCGCCTTACGGGAAAAGCGCTTTCGAGTACCATTTTGTTAGCTTAAAGTATCTTCAAACCATCTATACGGTCACATATACGTGACCCTCTCGGAACTAATATAAGCTAATTCTAAGTGGCACATTCGAAACTTAAATTTTTTGGAATTATATATTATTTTTTCAGTAATTTTTTTAGAAACAAACTGTTGACCTATATCAGTTTTCTTCCTGACGTCACTATATCGGTTGAAGCATATTTATCCCTAAAAAAGTTCGCGCGAGCACGATGAGGTCGTGTCGTTCCTTCGAAATTCACTAATATATAGGTCGCCTTACGGAATCGCAAAAGCGTCTGACACGCTTCGAATCACATTTTGATAAGTCAAAGTAATCTTCAAACCATTTCGTAGATAAGTGACGGCCTCTCGGAACTAATATTACGTCGAGTTTAAGTTGCAAATCCAAAATTAAATTTTTTTTGAATAATATATTATTTTTCATGATTTTTTAATTTTCGCACTTAGGCCTTCGACTTATATCAGTTCCCTCCTGACGTCACTATATCGGGTGACGATAGTTTATCCCTTAAAAAAGGTATGTTGTCTGCAGGAGCACTTAGGGTCGTTTATTCCGTACCTTCGAGAGTCACTAATAATATCAGGATCGCCTTACGGGATCGACCAAAAGCGGTCTGAACGCTTCTCGATACCATTTGTTAAACTATAATCTTCAATCGTTAATACTCATATAGAACGCACTATCGGAACTAAATATTAGTCGAATTCTAAGTGCAATTCGAATTAAATTTTTTGTAAATAAATTAATATGTATTTTTCATGGAATTTTTATAATTTCGCCCTTGAGACTTGACCATTTATATCAGTTCCCTCCTGACGACACTATATCGGGTAGAAAGCGATAGTTTATCCCTAAAGAGGTATTGTCGCGCGACACGTTAGGTTCGTTTTCGTTCACTTCGAAAGTACAAATTAATAGGCGCCTTACGCAATCGCAAAGCGGACTAACGCTTCCGAAGTTACCACTCATGTAAGCTTACAATATCTAAACCGATTAGACTGCATCTATAAGACGGCCTTACGGAACTAATATAAGTCGAAGTTCTAGTGCAAATTCCTATAACTTATTTTTTGGATTTATTATTAGTTTTTTCATGAATTTTTTAGATTTCCGCACTTAGGCGGACTCTTATATCAGTCCCTTGCCTACTTCTATATCGTGTGAAGCGATAGTTTATCCCAAAAAGGTGTCGCGGAGCACGTTAGGTCGTTTTTCGTTTCCCTTCGAAAAGTCACTAATATAGTGTCGCCTTACGAATCGCAAAAGCGGTTGAACGCTTTCGAGTACAATTTGTAGCTTAAATCATAAACAATATTGAGTTTGTGGAGTCGGGAATCACTTCTAGCTTATAACTCACAAACTAAATGTTTTGTGAATATTTGAATTTTCTCTATGAATTTTTTTAGATTTTGCACTTAGGCCTTCGACCTATCATATTCATTCCTGAGTCACTATATCGCGGTTGAAGCATAGTTTCTATCCCCTAAAAGTGTCGCGCGAGCACGTTAGGTCGTTTCTCGTTTCCTTCGAAAAAGTCACTAAAGGTTCGCCTCGGAATCGCAAAGATCTGAACGCTTTCGAGTACATTTTGTTAGTAAATATCTACAAAACCATTATGACGTCATATATACGCTAGAATCTTTGCAAGCGAATTCTAGTCAAATCCGAAACTTAAATTATTTTTTTGATATATATTATTTTTCATTGAATTTTTTTATATTTATCGCCTTATTCCTTCGACCTAATATCATTCCCTTTCCTGACGCACGATATCGGTGTTGAGCGATAGTTATATCCCTTAAAAAATAAGTGTCCGCGAGCACGCGATCGTTTTCCGGTTCCCTTCGAAGTCACTAAATATATGCCTTACGGGATTGTCGCAAAAGCCGGTGTGCAGCCCCTGAACGCTTCGTATACCATTTGTTAAGCTTAAATATCTCTCGACGTAATAGTGACGCCTTCATCGGGAACAAATAAGTCGAAGTTCTAGTCAGAATCGCTAAAGCTTAAATGTGTTTTTGTGAATTAATTATTACTATTTTTTCATTGAATTTTGTTAGACTTTTACGATCTTCGAACTATATCAGTTCCCTTCCGACTCGACCATATATCGGGTTTGAAAGCCTGATACTCTTATCCAATATAGGATCCCCGAGCACTTGAGTCGGCCGTTTTCGGTACCTTCGAAAGTCATACAATATAGTTCGCCAAGGAATCGCAAACGACTGACCCCTAGAACGCTTTACGAACTACCATCTTGTTAGCTTAATGTATTCTTCAAACATTTAATTGACTAAGTACGCCTCATCCGGGAACTCAATACTAGTCGAAGTTCAAGCAAATCCGAAACTAAATTTGTTTCTGAATCACATTAATTATATTCCATGAATTTTTTAGATTTCTCACTAGCCTATCGACCATATCGTTCCCTTCCTGATCACTTATATCGGGATTGAAGCTATAGTTTATCCTAAAAAGATGTCGGGCACACGTTAGGTCGTTTTCGGATCCCTTCGCAAATCACTATAATCAAATAGGTCCTACGTAATCGCAAAGCGCCACTTCGAGTATCCATTGTAAGCTTAAAGTAGACATATATCGTGACGCACTCATCGGGACTATATTAATTCGAAGTTCTAATGCAAATCCCGAAATCTTATAAAATTTTTTGTGATATATATTATTATTTGTCATGAAATTTTGTAAAATTCTTCGCACTTAGCCTCTCGACCCCGATTCAATTCTTTCCTGAAATTTCCTCACATAAACTACTAAAGTTACATTCTTTAAAGTATCACACAATCGGTTATCTATTAAAATAATAAGGTGCGTCGAAAATCGACTGAAATAGAATATCATGTTTTATCTGAGTTTACACTCTATCAATACAATGTCTACCATTAGAATATTTCGCCTTAGCAGTTATCAAAATACACGTCCAAAAAAATAACATGATACGGCTCGGGAAGTTACATTATTACTCAAGTAATCTTCAAACGCCTTATGACGTCAGGAGTATAGTGACCGCTCTCGATGAAACTACAACACGAATTATCATAAAAAGTGCAAAAAATCTTGAGCTTAAAATTTATTTATCGATGTTATAATTTTTATTTTTTCGATGCTTCTACAAAGAATTTCCGCAACTAGTAGTTCACACACAGCTTACTAATTTTTTGCCTGAAAATACTATATGTGTCTTATAAATTCTTCATTTATAATCACCTAAAAATAAAATTGAGTCCCTCAGAGTCTAATTTTTCAGTTTCCACACTATTTCAAAATAAATACAATGTGTCCTAGAATCAATAGAATATGTTAAGCAGTTACACACACCACCGAGCGTAGTATCGCCAATCAAGCTGTTCCGAACACATACTCGAGCACCCAATCTCTTACATCTGCAGATATGACTTTGCAAGCTTCAAGTATATCAATAGTAAATAAACAACCAATTTATTAATGACCACGCGACTAAAGCACCAACGTTTTCGTCTACAGATTCACAAGTGTATTTTTATCACTTTTTAAAACCAGGCCCCAAAAACTACAAATGAAATAAAATGCGAAATTTCTGCTTACTAACAAACACGATGTCTTTAAAAATCTATCACACATATTATTATATATAAAATTCTTAGATAGTTAAATGTTAATTGACAAATTCAAAATAAATATAAATAAATTCATAGTAAAACATTAAACAGTAATATATCAGACAAATATAATATATATATTAAAATAGATATATCTCATCACTAAATATTCTATAGCTTGAGCAGTTTTAGGGTATTAATATCAACAGAGTTAAATATAGCTTAAGTTCAGAGTCTAAAGTATAAGCGAGTCAAGATAGTCGTAAGTCAAAGTATAACAAAGGCATTAAAGAATAAGACCGAAACGTCTATTATGCTATTTCAATGCTTCTAATGCTAAGTATCGAAAACGTCTATAAAAAGATCAGAAGGTTATCTATAGTATATTATTCTGGACTCAAGGACAGTCAATGTAATTCTAAGGTCAGAAAGTTTCTAGTTAAGTCCAGAAGTTACCACAGTATCTAACGACATCACGTATAATTCGAAGTCAAAATGCAAAAAAATCTAAAATTCTCAATCAAAAAATATTAACGAAAAAAATGTTTATAAGTCCGATAAAATCAAATAAGAGAGAATCATTCATCGCTAGTTAATACAAGCGAAATCAAAATACGGCAAAAATTAAGATCCCGATAGTCGACAATACATTCCAAACATATTTCCTACAGATTGAACACGGTTCGTAAGAGAAAAATTCTATAGTATGCTCGATGTCCCAGAAAATAATATATAGAGATAAGCTTATATAAAAAATAGATTTATCTATAATTTAATAAAGAGTATTAAATTCATCTCCAATTGTTTCAAATATATGAAAAAAAAAATGCACGACAAATATCCAAATTCAAATATTTAATATGCTATGTCCCTGTAATATTTCGCAAATTACATCTACCCTATCAGCGCTCATCGATAGGCCCTCACCTTAAATTACGTCTATTCACAGCGATATAAGTGAATTCAAAATAATTATCATTTTAATGGGAATAAAAATTAAATAAATCTAATTCCATATAACACATAACTATTCCCAAAATCCCTTATTTACCACTTATGTGCCAAAATATTGGTTGCTATTCCCAGAACATAGGGGTTACAGTCATTGACTCAAAAATTGTGCCAAGCAACCGGTCACCCATCTTGATCAGAAAAAGAATAAAAATAACTATAGTAAATAGATGTATTGACACCGATGTCATATGTATAACAGTCTCAAGAGAAAATGTATCGTGATTTTTATAATTATTTAGTAAGTTAATGTGTCATCTAAGAGATAGCTTAATCGAAAGAAAAGTCACGGAGACCATAAAAACATATAAGAAAAATTAATAATAACCATAGCATAAATAAGAGTCACAAAAAATAAACTTATGCATAAAAAAATTTTAAGAGAGATTAAATATTTACAGATTTAAGAGCAAGGAGTAACGAAAATAAAATAAAAAGCTACTTTTATTATTCGGCATCATATTCAAAATGACGAAGGAAAATAAAATTTTCACTACACAGGAGTCATCTAATGCGAGTTTTTTTTCGAGGGAAACGGAAAATAATAATACACGAATAGTATCTAATCATATAATAAAATTCGTATCAAGTAACTACTATTGTAAAATATGTCGCAAGAAAACAACCATCACAAAACACCAATTTCCACTTAACTATAGACAAGAAAAAAAAGCCAATAATTGAATTGTATAATTATTTTAATAATTTCGTTTTAAAAATTATAACTTCTAATATAAGGCGCATATAAAATAAGTTGATATTAAGAGTTGGGAGGCCCAGCACTACTCTATATCTTACGTTGCACAACCCCATAATAGAAAAAGAATTATATTTTTTTTTCTTGCATCAGAATCCGAAACTTTAAATTTCTGACTTAATTTGAGGATATGAAACTTTATAAAAATAATTCAGATGTTAGATTTCTTCTTTGAGTAAAGTTACTACTTTAACTAGTATGTCAGGGATATATAATAATATATTAATATAAAAAATAAGAATATATAAGAAAATACTTAACAATATTTCTTCAGAGTATTGAAATATCTGATAACGTTTATCGTCATATGATACGTGCATAGAAAATTTCAAATAATTTATCACTAAAGGCAACTAAACTATTTTTATATCTCGAGAGTAATCCAGAAATAAATAAAAAATAAATTATATTCGCCCTAATTTGGAATGGATATCAATAGCACTAAATTAACTACCGGTACAGATAGTATATAATAAATGAATTAGAAATTGGAAATATTGACACAAATATACGAATTATACGTTTTTGATTTCAGATAATTCCACTAGTTTTGCGAAAAAAATCTCACGCACCACAAACAAATTACTTATTGGTGTGAATATACGGCACAACTTTTTCGAATTGAACCGCCTCTGATACAGCGGTTGTGTATTCTTCCTTCTGCCGAACTCTATCGTATTTTTTCATTCCTTTGCTATCCAAAAAAATAACATAGCCCAAACCACAACCATCTTATATATATTAGCCAATTATTCGATACAAATTCTATATTCAGCTCGATCCAATATATATAGTTATTCTCACCACATAGCCTCGATAGTTTCGAAGAAAAAAAAATACTAAGCTCAAAACATAAAACACAACACACTATTGCCCATTTCAGATACAATTCTTACGCTGATCCCGAATTATAATTTATCTATGAGCTATCACTAGTCCAAAGAAAATCAAAAAGGATCAACAAGTGAGAAATTTATCATCAAAAAAATCTATATAGATAAATATATTCATATATATTTATATGCGTAAAAAATAACATAACAAATTTAAATATCAACATTCTAGTCAATTTTAACGATAATGTGCATGATTATTGGTAAATAAAAAAATATATCATATTAGAATTATTTAAAAATATAATTAATAGTGGGAATATAAAAAATATACATTTAAAAATTAAATATACACACTATGTTAATAACAGAACACAGTAGTCATCTAATACACGTCAAATATGATACGACAAGTATATCGCTTTCGAATATGAACATATTGTAGAAGAAAAATAAAAAACAACAACAAATCAAGAATTTTATAATTGCCACAGATAATTTTATAAAACATATCTATCGACTTAACGCATCGTTGTGATATTATAAGATCCCAGAAGAGATCTTTCTTAAGAGCTATTGATAGCACTGGATAGAATATACGTAAAAATAATAAAATTTAAAAATTATGATAGTATTATGCCGATTCTTAGGAAACGATGACTTATATCTACGTTTCAAAGGGAATCGCACAATGACTTAACATGATCAAACATCACTTTTTTGCTCATATCGATTAGGCTATTAAATATTGAATTTAAGAATGTAGTTGCGAAACTTATAACACGAAGTCTAGTGCAAACATTTGAAAATCTAAAGAAAAAAAAATCACTCATCCATTTCAATATTATACTAATTTAAAAATTATCGACGTATATTACCACCATATTTTGTTATTTTATTTAATCCAGGATATATAAGTTTAGTTAACCTAAATTGAATACCGTACAATACATTTAAAATATTCAAGTATAATCATAACAATTTTTTAATATTATATCAACGTCGCAGTAAGACTATTTATATGGCTTTAATAAACTCTTCAAAACCTCGGTATTATCTACACCACAATGAAAAATTTCTGATAATCCTTCAACAGATAATATTTCAGTCACTTATCGATCTTCTTGTCAAAGGCCTTCTTCGATCAATTTCTGGTTGTACTATAAATGATCCTTCTTCTATCTATTGCGATCTTCACATTTCTGAACTAAACATTCTTTTTAGCTTCTGATCTTCTTCTCTTCTTATTCTGTCGTTCTTCAGCTGTTCTAAATGAAAGTTCGAAGGCCTTTCTTTCTTCTGCTTCTTCTGTTCTTCACAGCTAATTCTTGATTCTCGTTTCTAGAGATATCAGACATAATCATATTTTCCTCATCTTACACGAAGCATTATTTTGCTATTATCCTTGTAAGAGAGCTCAGTTATACACTCACTATCTATAATCTCTCATAAAGCCTAGGATAGCGCGTCAAGAAGTGTGAGGATATAGTTACCTACTTCAGCTCAAATCTCGTAACATGAAGTATAGCATTCTAAAGCTGTGCCAAAATGAAAATGCTGAGACAATATTCAGCACAAATGAACTTGCACTCCTCCTTTTTTAGCAATCCAATTGCGATCACTACATATCACACACAGTAATAATTACACACTACACATACAATCATTCTAGCTACAGCACACACCACAACACACAACTTCACAGTTAGTTATATCGCATTACATTCTACGACAAAATCACACATCTAATAACAATTGAACATTAAGTTTTCCCAGTCTCTACTAATTCGAACCTCTGCAGCGTAAGAAGATCAAGAACCTTATCTATCACCAAGATAGTGTTTAATTCGAAGAGGAGAAGTAGACAGGCATGTTCTTACAGATAATGCACATGGTGAGGAATCTATCTGTAATAATTGCAAGGCAACGTTTATCTTTTATCATGCAGTAATGAGTTTTCACACCGATGAGTTCCTGGGAAAGCACTGCAGTAATCCAGCCGGACTGTAATATGAGTTAGAATCAATGATTGATATCGATTTAATACGATTCATCAATGCCTGCTGATGTGCTGATGCTTATGCTGATGATATGGATGGATAGCATTGTAGATAACGTCTAACCGTTAATTTTCTTCGTTGCGACGCCATTCGGCATTTGACGCTGACATCCGCGAAGATCATCGATACCTTAATATAATAAAAAATATCACACAACCAGAAAATAAAATTATTAACATTTCCAGTAAATGATTAATTAATAAACGATAAAAAGAAAATAGAATTAAAATATTAAAAAACCGTCATTTTGTTTATTTTAAAATTAAAAATATAAAGCTTATTAAGGTTTTTAATTACTTACGATCAGAAATCGATATGAATTATCCCTCTTTCTTCAGTAGTGATGCTTCTAGATCAGTAATATAGATATCTATTGCTCTTCAATCTTCTGCGCTTTTAGCACTACTAGAATAAGAGAATAAGGAGATATACGATATTTAGAAATAAAGTTAAGATTTGTAATAAATATATTATAAATCTCATCAAAACAATAAAATACATACAAAAATTAATAAAAATATAAATAATGATAATAAATTATTATCACAGTTAGTTATGAGTTATTTTATCAACATAGCTGTCAATCAAGAAGACACTTCTTTTTCGATTATAATGGACATAAACGATACTTTATAAATTTGAGCATAGCTAAAATAAATTAAACAACATAATAATCATATACGCTTAGGATAGGATTGATTACTCATTATAAGGGAAAATCCTTAAAATATTCACATCTCTTGTGATTGTGATTCACAATCTGGGATAATGAGATCCCAGAATATCCTAGTTTTTAAATATAAGAAAATTATTAAGACGTGTATGTAGAATGACATTTATTCTTATTACTAACCAGATCAAGAATGAAAGTTTTATATTCACTGTAAGCTTCAAAATTCGCATTTATCAGATCTGACGTCACATATAGTCAAACATTGTAATAAGCGATATATAATAATAGTAGCATAGTAATTCTTATCTACTATCACTAATCATATGTTCGGAAGGACCATGATGAGAATATAAACATGAAAACTGGCGTGATGATGTATCTCGTATACAGCTAATACTATAATACAATGCCGTAATCTATATGCCTCATATAACTTCTCTTTTCTGGACTAACCAACGCAATGTAAATTTGTCAAGTATTAAAATAAAAAAAATGAAGTTAAATAAGTAATTAATAAAATATTAATAATAGAAATAAAAATCAATTATAAAAATAACTTTAAGAAAGATGCAATATCCTCCTAATACTACCGATCCAGAATGTCTTATGATCTAGGATTTATAGGTAATGCTCTCTCGGTACTGATTTTTAGCTTTTCAAAATCTTTCAAGAAAGCATATTCACATAAATACTTATCCTCGAGGTGTTTCACCTGTAGTTATATTTATGAGTGAAATAATACGTTAGTAGTTTCATCGATATATAATATAATATATATATCAGCAATAACAGCAATGAGAAAATAATAAATCTTAGCACTATTCCTAAGCATATAAAATCAATAATATTAACTAGCAACCACTGTATATGACTCTGTAGGTCTTAACACCCAATGCCTTCACTATACGTATTACCGCATAGCCGTATAATAAGAGCCTAACATTCTATAATAGAAATCAATTTTAATTTATAAAGAGAACCAACAATATTATATCAAATTTATTCTTTTTTATCACTTATTCTAAAGCCTAATAAATCCATAAATTATTCCAGAATTACAACAAATATAATAATATATATAGAGATGAATTAAATTCCAAATATTTCATATGAGACAATCTTATATTAAACAAATCTGTTTGCAATTAGATCATTGATTCTCACTATTTCAATATGATCACGAATAGACTCGACACAGTCATTCTTAATCTAGAGCGGTTGATACGTTATCTATACCCAAAAAAATTGAAATCGCTAGCAGAGTATAACGTTATATCAGATTTTCGTTTCTCCCTATCGAACCACTTAATAATTATAGCGACCCATACGAGAGTAACGAAAAAGGACCCTCGACGTTATTAATACCAATATCTTAAGCTATACATACTGGCTTTAATTTCAATAATATATACATATATGACGCAATCAAATGAGGAACATCAAATATATTAAGTCAGAAGTCTAATCCAAATCTCACGTAAAATTAATCTACTTAAAAATTTTGAAGTGAAATTTTAATTAATGAATTTGATTTTTGCACTTATAACTTCGCCTTAATATCATTCCCTAATCCAACTACTAACATGATAATGTATGAAGCAGTAGTTTCATATAACCTAAAAAGTGTCGCATTATGGACAGAGCACACGAGTTAAGGCTTTTCGTTCCTCAGAAATAGTTACACATATTATAAGTTCAATCATACGGGAAATCGCAAAAGCAGCTGAACGCTTTCATACCATTTCCTTAAGCTTAGACGCTTTAACCAATATGACTTCATATTAGTGCGCCTCAGTGGAACTAATTAGCGAAGTCTAGCGCAAAATCCGTTAAAAATAATTCGCTTTAAAATTGTTGAAATTTTTGAATTTTTAATTTTCAACTTAACTTTCAATTTTATCAGTTCCCGAACCAACGTCACTATATCGGATTGAAGCATGTGTTATACTAAATCGGTTCGCGCGAGCAGTTAGGTCGTTTCTTCCCTTCTAAACTCCTAGAATATAGTCGCCTACGGAAACGCAAACGAAGCTGTAACGCTTCAAATACGATATTCTGAGCTTAAACTGTCGTTTAAACGAATATGACGTCATATATGGACGCCTCCAAGGGAACTAAATTAAATTCGAGTCTATAACTGACCTTTTATAATGTTGGTTAACACTGAAAAATTTTAGAGAAAATATCTTGAAGAAATTTTAATTTTGAAACTAAGACTTCGCCTATATAATCATTTCTCGAACCGTCAATACCTGGTCAACAAGATACCTACAACAGTGTCGCCGACTAAACGGATCGTTTCGGTCCCTTCGAAAAAATCATATCAATATGGCGCATTCACGGTCGCCAAAACGGCGATAATATAGTAACTATACGCTATTCAAACTAATTTAATAAGACTTAACATCACTTCATATATAATAATAATATAATAATACTATATAATGAATAAATATGGTAAAAGTTCTTAAAGAGTCCGTTTATTGAATATATATGCGCACTACGAAAATAAATAAAATTAACAATAATTATGGTAATATACTATTTTACTCAATGAATACATAATGAAAAAATAAAAATTTAAAACTGTAATAAAAATATAAGATAAACTTATGGAGAGTTGAATATATATATAATATATAATATTATATATATATATTAATACTATTTACATATTGAGGTATTTTTAATTTTTCGATTGGCAATATGCTGACATAACATATATACACTTAAGCTCTACGAGAAATTATCATTATTAAAATATTATACTATAATATGGGGGACTATAATTTAATTACATATTCCTAAAAAATCCTTTATCTTTCATAAATGAATTTATAAATATTTTAAGTAGTATACCCTAAATATATTAAATTAATGATAAATAAGAATTAATATGAATATATTGAATAATTTGATATTCAATTAATATGTACTAGAATGACAAAATATCGTTAATTAATTTAATTGAGATGCAAAAAATTATAAAATCTATAAAAAGTATATTGTATATTTTTAAAAAAATAAAGAAAATAATAAAAAAAAAGTATTAGTCGTGTCCTTCCACACCTCACTTATTAAATTAAAACAGTAAAAAACTTAAAGTACACGAAGTAGGGCAATATCAGCAACATTCTATTTCTGCACAAATTGTTATACACTAAATACAGACTACACATAAAAAACAATTTATTTAATAGGAACTGAAATTATATTCGTTGTAAACAAAATCTGCGAAATATATACTTACACCCCACGTCTCTCTGTAAAAGATAAACGTTGCACGAAACCATATAATTTGTTAATGACATCGATAAAAACAGCGAAAACATGATTCAGGAAATCATACTAAAAATATTGTATTATGACCATCCTAAATCAGAAATTATAGTAGTAAACTATAACGTCTCAATATTAGCAGAACATATATACGGGGTACGCTCTACACACCGCACACTAACCATATCCAATAAAGTTACTTATAATTTAATATAATATAATAGTTACATGAGCTGTATAAATTGGCGTTCATAATAATTATTAATTAATTAGTTAGTATATTTTATAAATCATACTATTATTAAATTTAATCTCAATTTAAAGCTAACAAATATTATAATTTAATTAGAATAAATACATTATGTTACATAATACTTTAAATTTAATATCTTACTACAACTTTCTACACTATCAATCAATAACCGTAAGTAAACCGTCCCAGCATCAATACGCTGAAGATTCCTGTAGTCCAAATTACTGTAGGTAAAATTATTCATTACTTTAATTTCTCGCTTCTGTGAGCCTACTCTCAACTCTTCCTTGCAGTTTTCTACACAATTTTGTAAAAATATTTAGTGAGCAAATAATTAAGCAGGTATCTGGCCCTGCTAAGTCATACATTGAAAGCCTTAAAGTGGATGATCATACCTACTGATTGTACAAAAAAATTTATTATTTAAGGCTTTTTCTTCCAAAATAGGAGGAGCAGAGTGCTACATTATCTCCTTGTGAATTAATAAATTATATAGTTGAGAATTAAAATATCTTTGCAAAAAGTTTCTAATATGATGGAAAGTTGGGGTTGATGTGAAGTTAGAAGTGTGCCTGATCAATTAATTAAAAAGAGTTCCAGCATTGGATATAAGATTTGGGTGATGGAATATGAATGTTTTCTAAAATATTATTTTTTATGCAAATCTAATTGTATGATTTGCAAAGGGATGTCTCGATAAAATATAAAAACATATAGTCATATAAAAACGCAGGACTAATGAAATGTCACCAAAAAATCAAATTTTATGATTCCATATAAATGAAACTACTTTGCACCTCTCTCATACCGAGATGCACCTTCAACTAATTATCGAACCATATAGAATACGTATATCTGAGCCACTTAAGGGAGAACTCAAATATCAGACACCCCACTTCCTATGAGATAAAACAGGCCTCTTATACACCAATAAAAATACTATTTAGACTCGAGCATACTCAGGGAGAAAAAAGCTCTGAGGCGTCCCCTTAGCAGCAGTAGCAACGAACTCTCCCGCTCCTTAAAAACAAAAAACTACGTAGTACAGAAGCCTATGAACCATACAAAGATGAATAAGTCTCATTATGTCCAATGACTCCACTATTAAAAAAAAATAGAAAAGTGGAATATCGCGCACATTACCCATTATATAGCACTAGAAAGTGTCAAACCAACAAATTATAATAGAGCATGAGTCCTGAAAGTAGATTAAAATAGAAAAAATTAAAGAATTGAAAGGATTCGCGATATATGATAATAACAAGTGATATAACTGAAATACCATTATCATTACTAACAAAGCACGTATTAGGTCTCAACAACCCTAATGTAAATATAAATGTCCCAAATGCTAGTAACCCATTTCTCCTTTAATTATATGTAACCACCAGCTAAATCCAAAAATAAAACTAAAACCCCAAAAAACACCAGAAATATAATAATAAAATACATTCAACCTGCACCCCAAAATGATAACTACATCTAGTTAAAAATGTACTGCTTAAGAAATCTTACCATGCCAAAATCGAATAATGGAGTTCTTACTAATGATTAATTCCTAAAACAGCCTCAAATACATCTTTATTTTGCACAACTTTTTACAGTAAACTGTCGTGGACCTAATGGTGAGCTGCATATTAAGAGTACTTAATGATTACGCTTAGATATTGATTTGTGGTCCTTGTATATAGACAAAAAAATTAAAATATAAATTATAAATTCAGATATAAAATAAATGTCGAAAGGTTTAATGGATGGCTAAAACTACGAAGACAATATCATTAGAATTTAATATACTCTGGGTAAAAAGGAAGAACCCATAATAGCTGCAGTTATTCCAGAAATTAGGCCTAAAATTAAACTTGAAAATTCAGAAAATATTAATGAATCTTTTAAGAAAGCCAATGTAGAATTAGCTGATAAATATTTGAATGATGAGGTGGGGAATATTGATATCATTTTAGGAGTAAATGCAATGCACATTATTCCAGTACATGCTTGTACCTTATGTACCAAAAATGGGAAATTCTTGTTTTTTTTATACTTGTATAGGCATCATGCTTACTGGTAATGAGTCTATCATTTTGAAAAATTCAAATAACCTTCATGTTGTAAAGAAATTTGTAGAAAAAACTAATGATTATTGTAAAGCCATCCATAACCTTATAAAAAAGAAAACTACAAAAAGGAGTAATAATAATAATAATAATAATAATAATAATAATAATAATAATAATAATAATAATAATAATAATAATAATAATAATAATAATAATAATAATAATAATAATAATAATAAAGGTGGTACTCATGGTAGTCCTCATAATAATAGTAATAATAATGCAGTAGAGAATGGTAATGATTTCTGACTACAAGAATCTTCTATCTCTTGTAGTTACATTGCCTGTAATTTGCCTGAAGATTTTAACATTTCTAAAGCTAATAATGAACAACTTAATATGTCACTTAATAAATTAATGAATTATGATGATTATTATGAGCCATCCTTTTCTGATGAAGATGAACAACTGTTAAGGTATATAATTAGCAATGCAAAGTGTCATGATGATGGCAGACTGATACTTCCATGTTTATGGGATAACAGAGTAATAGACCTGTTACCAAATAATTACAAATTAGCCTCCAATATTTTAAAATCTACTTTAAAAAAGATTCAGAAAAATCCTGGTAAATTTGAACAGTACAATAAAGTTTTTATGGAGCAATTAGAATCAGGTATAATTGAAAAAGTTTCTGTTAATGAATTAAAAAATAATAAAGAAGTTTCTTTCATGGGCCATATGGGTGTTTACAGAGAAAATGTTCAAAGCACCAAATGCAGAGTAGTATTTTTGAGTAATTTATGTGAAAAAACATATGACACTGCTCTTTCCCATAACCAAGTTTCCCTTCCTGGTCTTAACCTGAACAATAAATTAGAAATAGCTTTGACACTTTTAAGATTTAATAAATTTTTACTGATTTTTGATACTGTCAAGGCCTTCCATCAAAACTGGTTACCATATATAGATACTTTAAAATTACATTTTCTTTGGGTTAAGGATATAAATAATTTTTCTGAGGTGGCCTACAAAATAAACAGAATACCCTTTGGTATGAGGTTCTCACCAGGTTTACCTCTGGTTGCCTTATATATTATATTAATTTTACATTATATGTAAATTTAATAATTTTTTGTCATGTTTAAATTATCATTATATATTTTTTCGTTGATAATTTAACGCCCCCTCCCAATGTATAAAATTATATATTCTATATATTTTTTAATTTCAAAATAACTTGGAAAATGATTAATGGATTGCATTATCATTGTGATTCTTTTTATAATTTACTTTTTCTTTATTTTTATATTTAAATATTTAATTATTCATGCCTGATGAGCGGCATTTGTTTGCTCATATAAATTAGCCCATTTGCTCCCAAATTTAAAAAGAAGAAAATAAAGACACATTTGATTCTATGAAACAACTGATCAGATGAGACGGTCACTGGTATATTATAACTAAGAGATTAAGCTGGAAGATTTAAGCTACTAACCTATATACTATACCACCATCAATGCTGTTTGCTGTTTAGCATTTTATTATTTATTCATACTTAATTAATTTTACTGTTGCCCAACAATTTATTAATACCAATTATTACTGTTTTGAAATCTTGTGTATGTCAAAAGAGGCAAGAATCAAACCATTTGAAGCTCAACAGAGG
>JABUQX010048528.1:0-57500 GCA_015478945.1 Trachelipus rathkii | reverse complement strand
ACGCACGCACACTCACACACATACCAACACATACACCAACACACACACATTAATTATATAGACACTTTACATAATGCATTATATAACCAAACCTTACGCTAACTTTCGGATCCCGTGACTGTTTTTTCTCTAACATCATGTAGCTCTGTATCATTTTTAAATGTCATTGACCAAGATTTATATTTTAATATATTTAATAACATTTCGCTTTCTTTTGTATTTTCTTTCAAGTTTTCTATTTTTTTTCTTTACTATTTTCTCTCAAGTTTTCTTTAGTTTTCTTTAAATTTTTTTGTTTAATGTTTTAATTATTTTTTTTATTTATTAGTTAAGTTTACACTTTTATATTTTCTTTGCTTAATGTTTTTATTATTTCTAAAATATTATATTACATTTATTGTTTTGTTTTCATTTTAAAATTTTTAATTTTTAAAATTTTATTTACTTTTTTAAAAAATTTATTTTAAAACTTTTTATTTATTAAATTTATTTATTTTGTTAAAAAGTTTATAAGACATTTTGTTTTTACTAAAATTTTAAGAAATTTTATTAAAAACATGTACAATTCTGAAAATATTGAAACTAAAGCAGTAAAGCAGTAGCGCAAGCATTTAACCCCTCGCTATACCCCCTGCCATTCCATTTCTTGCTCTATTGACTTACTGCTTTACATGATATTTTTGCCATGTATTAACCCATTAAAGGCCAATGTCACATTTTTGGGACGCAGCTTTATACATGCTTGAAATTAATTATGCCAAAAAATTTAATACTTTTTTGTTTTCAGAAGCAAGACTATAACCCATTTCAAGTTTCAGCACATAGTGTGATTGAGTTTTTCAAGTTTCTTTGAAATTTTATGTCACTAAAGTTACCAGATTTTCAGTCAAAACACAGTCAGTAACGTATACGATCTAAGTACGCTGACTTACAGTGACGAGGTGTGTGTCACTCTTAATTTACTCTCTCTCTCTCTCTCTCTCAGAGAGGAACCGAAGATCTCGCTAAAAGGACACACAAATTCCTCTCTCTCAACTCTAACCTCTCATTTCTCTCTCTCGTCCATTTTTGGGTACAATTTAGGCCAATATTTCATGAAATTCTTCTCAATATGCATCATCTCAATCTTCATATATATATATAAGTTTTTTGTTAAATATTACATAAAAATAAGTGATTAATATATAATATTTATATATATATATATATATATATATATATATATATATATATTATAATATATATTATATAATATATATACTATATATATCATTATATATATGATGAGAGAGAGAGGAGAGTGAGAAGAGAGAGAGAGAGAGACGAGAGAGAAGAGGAAGAAATTTGATTATCTATTTTTTTTTTTTTTTGCTTAATTTTTATTTTTCAATCTTCATATATATTATATATATATATATATATATATATATATATATTATATATTATATATATATATATTACTTATATATTATATAATTATAACTATATATATATATATATATATCTTATGGTCAGAAATGTCTTAAAGCTGACATCATGTAAATCGAGAAAGGCACCTACATGTAAAACAAATTATATATTTTAAATCAGCGAAAAATTTTAAGGAGGTGTTTTTAATTTTTTTTTTGCATTTATTCGTCGGAAATATTTTTAAAAAAAATTCCACATTTAGAGGGCTCGAGCCGACGGGGGAAAGAGGTGGGACGAAGTTCCCCCCCGTCGTCCACCAGGAGGCCGAGAGATCCCGACTCCTGCCATCTTTAAGGTTTACCCTATGGTTTTCCTTTAGTTAGAAAAAAGAATAATTTTACTTCCTTTCACACTTTGGTATTACTATAACTAAAGGAATACCATAGGGTAAGCTGCAAAGATGGCAGGAGTCGGGGTCTCTCTGACTCCCGGCCTGGCTCAATCGATGGAGTGGCAGAGTGGCATGGCAAAGGCCGGGTTAGATCCCTAGCCCGGATCCTAGTTAGAAATTACCTTGAATAGGTGTGTCCCGTGGTTATAAAAAAAAATTGGTGAAATTAGTGAGAGTTTGTTGAGAGGAGAGAGACGGTCCGCACGGGTGGAAGATGTCAATGACGCCTCTCGAACACAGGCAAGCAACACTGATCCGCGTAAGAAGGCAATCGAAGATAGCTGCTGGACAGTTAAATTTTAGAGTTCTGAAAAAAATAATGAGTTTTTGTCTTTCTTCTTAATTGATCCTCCACAGAATCAGTACAGCCCTTTGCTGTCTCGACCGTGAAAAGACGTCTTCCTTCGGCATTCAAGTCGTAACTACTGACGGAGGAGGTCTTAAAGGTAATGTGTGACAAGGTGATGTTACCGCTGTTTAGGCGGTTCGAGGATTGCCTCTCCAGGCAAAGTTCGAGCTACATGATTCAGCCGCGAATTTGGCGGCGTCAACATGTGTCTCCCTCGCCCGCCTTTTCGCAGGCATTCCGCAGGGATTCGGGTGTCAAAGGCATACTGTTACGTCCCTTCTACGGGACATAACGAACTTTCGACTCGGAAATGTAAGCTGCAGCGAAGGGAAATCGCCTCTGCTAGGGCGGCTTTCCCTTACCTAAAGCCGAAAACTGAAATCAAGAACAAGTCCCGGAGCAACTGCAGTCGCTGGAATCTAGCTTTATCTGGGTCGATGTGGAAAAATGGTCGAGGTGGAAAAATGCGAAATAGACCTTTCGTTTGACTCGCTTCTTGGGAACATGGGTTTCCACTCGGGTGGAGGTTATCTCGGGGGCGGTAACATCCGCCGAAAAATATTTCCGAGGAGAGCTGACTCCGAGATAAACCTTTTCCCTGAGTGACATGTTGGTCCTTTCAGACGAGAGGAGAGAGACCGTCCGCTCAGGGCGGACGATGTCATTGACGCCTCTCGAACGCAGGCAAACCACAACACTCCACAACACATATTTTTGAAAGGAAGACTAAGTGAAGAAATCAGGTTCGACGCAGGAAATCATTTGCTAAAGCCTATAGAATCCCGACGACGATGCGCTTACTGTGGGAAAAATATGAAACCAAATTTTGTTCTTTAGTGCATGTTCCACTTCACGAGTGTCTTCAGAGGATTGCATGCAAATATAGTATATATATATATATATATATATATATATATATATAATATATATAATATAAATATAATATTATATATATATATAATTATATATATTATATATATATATATATATATATATATATTTATATATATATATATATATATATTTATATAATATATATTTTATATTTTATTTATATATTTATATACTATATATATATATATTTATATATATATATATATATATATATATATATATTATATATATATATATATATATATAATTAATATATAATATATATATTATATATCATATATAATATATATTATATATATATATTATATTTAACTATATATAATATATATACTGTTATAAATAAGAACTTTATATTTTATTCATAACTTTGAGGAAAATAAAACAATTCCAAATAATGCACATGTTTTCATCCTTTTGAGTATTTTCATAAATAGTGGCCAATGTCAAAAAAATGTGATGGTCGTTTTTGGGTACAAGCCCTAGGAGAATTTTAATGAAATTAAATTAGTCATCTAAGGCCTATAGAAGATAAGAACAAGTGTCATATTATTAAAAAAAATAGCAGCCGAATTATGGCCGTTAATGGGTTAAGTAAAAGCATAGCAAAAGTTCTTTTGTATGAATATAGCATACAATTTATTAAAAATATTTTATGTTGTTACTAAAATTTATTCTTTTTAATTAAAAATATCAATAAATCAATTTATCAATAGATCAAACTCTAATCAATCAACCCTTTTTCATCTGTGGTCCATTGATTAAGGGTTTAAAGTCATGATTAAGTTATTAAAGACCTAATTAAACAATTTTTTGAACAGCGTAACATAAAAATATGTTTTTTGTAAGAAAATTGCATAAAATTAGTAAAAACATTTGATATTTACTAACCCTTTTTATTCCTTAATGTTTATAACAAATATATCAATTACTAACTTAAAAAATCATATTAAAATTCCTACGAGAAGTCCACTGGATTGTGTAACCCGCGAAATGGGGTGTGAAGTTTCATTTGAGGGGTCAACCCCGTAGGGGGGTGTAAGCGGACATGCTTCGGGTACGAATTTTAATTTTTATTAAAATATGAACTTTAAAAAACATTATTTAATATATAAAGAAATATATATTTTTGTTAAGTTTTGTTAAAAGTTACTTTGATGTCGTAAAATAACACTGTAATGTTAGAGATATGTTGGAAAAAGTGTGAAGAGGTTAAGTTTTGCAGCGTTATGCTAGCTACTTGCACGTATTATGCATTGAATTTTGTTAATTATAGCAATTTATTCATATGTAAGGTATGTTATTTTAATCTATAAACATTAAAAGAATAAATATGCGTTGTTATCATACAAAAGAACTTATTTTATGTAATGTTAGAGCCGTATTGATGCTTCAATATGATTTGAATCAATTATAGTATGCTAAATTAGCATTGACATGTTGCAGCTGTGGTAGAAAATCGTTAGTTACTTTCCCATTAATAAGCAGAGAACATTGTTAATGAATGCAGTTTGTTCGCACGTAAGGTATGTTGTGACTCGTTATGTTCTTAGTTCAAGTTATATTATGCTAGCTTTAGTGACGTTAAAACTTTATGTTGGCATTTATTCTTTGATCAGTTTGATAGTTAGGTTAGATTATAAATAACTTTTTGTTAAATATTACAATGTTAATGGTAAATTAACATTGATATGACTGAATAGTAAGGTTAGGTTGAATTTTGCAGGTAAGGTTAGCTACTTCACTGCTCTTAAGCTGATAACTATGATGACTTTATCAGTTTATTTTTCTTAATTGCTGCTAGGTTCGTGGTTGTACACAATGTTTTCACTTAGGGTGATATTATATTTTGTTTTACAGATTTTAAAACTTTGCTTTGTTGGCATGATCTTAGTTTAAATAATATTATATTAGTTAAATAAATGTTAAAACTTTGTTATGTTAGGATTTATTCATCGGTCACTTTGATAGTTAGGTTAGGTTATGATAGTTTTTCCTAAGTTTTTAAAAAAAAAAATTATAATGCTAATGTTAAATTAACATTAATATGACTGAATAGTAAGGTTAGTTTAAGCTTTGTAGGTAATGTTAGATTAAGCTGCTAACTATGATAATGTTAGCAGTTTATTAGTTCTTAAGGTTCGTGGTTGTACATTATGTTTTTAGTTTAGGCGATATTATATTAGCTATACAGATGTTAGAACTTTGTTATATTAGCATGTATTCGCTAGTGGGGTGTGTTAGGTTTGTTGTTGAGTATAATATTCTTAGTTTAATGGATATTATATTAGTTTTACAGATGTAAAAACTTTGCTCTGTTGTCATTTATTCGCTGATCAGTGTGATAGTTAGGTTACTTTATGATAGCTTTTGCTAAGATTCTTTTTTGAAAATATTGAAATAATCTTGATGTATGATTAATTATTATTTTTGTTATAAACATATATATTATTGCGTAATGTTTTGTAATACACATTTAAAGTCACATGATTCTAAAAATCTTTGTAAAATATATGTTAAAGTGTGAAATAGGATAAATGTTTGTTAGTATATTCGATATGAGACAATTATATAATAATATTAAAATAAATTCTTTGTTTGAAGACATTGTTTTACAGTATGTTACATTTATTTATAGAATTCTAAAAACTTTGAAATATTTTTAGTTAACATTGAATGAATAAAATAAATGTAAGTGACTAATTGATATTTTTGTTATCAACACTAACAGAAAAAAAGATTTAGTAAACCTAAAATGTTTTTAATAATTTTATGCCATGGTCTTACAAAAAAACACATTTTTATGTTAAGCTGTACAAATAATAAAGTTTAAGTAGGACTTTAATCACTTAATCATGATTTTGATCACTTAATCATTGAACCACAGATGATAGAGGGTTGAGTGGTTAGAGTTTGATCTATTGATCAATTGATTAATTTATATTTTTAATTTAAAAGAATGAAAATTTTGTAAATACAATTTTTTTAAATAAATTATATGATATGTTCATACAAAAGAACTTATTTTATGTTTATACTTAATACATGGCAAAGATATGATGTAAATCAGTAAGTCAATAAAGAAAGACATGGATTTAAAGGGAGTATAGCGAGGGATTAAATGCTTGCTCTACTGCTTTACGGCTTTACTGCTTTAGGGAAAATAAAGTACATTTTTTAATAAAAAATTTAAAATTTTAATAGATACAAAATGTTTTGCAAATTTTTTAACAAAATAAATAAAATTTTACAAATAAAAATTTTTAAAATAATTTTTTAAAACAGTAAATAAAATTTTTTATAAATTAAAAATTTTAAAGTAAATATAAAACTATAAATGTAGAATAATATTGTAAAAATAATAAAAACATTAAACCAAAACAAATTAAAAGTATAAACTTAAGAAATAAAATATAAAAATAATGAAAACATTAAACAAAAATATGTAAAAAAAAAAAAAAATAATGAAAAACTTGAGAAGAAATACTAAAGAAAAATAAAAAAAATTTTGAGACAAAATACAAAAGAAAATGAAATGTTATTAAAATACTAAAATATAAATGTCAGTCAATGACATTTAAAAACGATACAGAGCTACATGGCGCTATAGAAATTACAGTCACGTGATCCGAAAGTTAGCGTAAGGTTTGGTTAGATAATGTATTAAGTAATGTGTCTCTATAATTAATGTGTGTGTGTCGGTGTGTGTGTGTGTGCGTGCGTGTAAATAATAAATAACAGCAAACAACACCGACAACAAATATAAATAACAGTATATAATAATCACCTATCATCAACTATTGAGCGCCATCTTTATGCACTTACACATGGTAGGAAACTGAAAATATTGTGGACTTGGTACATACACCTCTTATCAAATGTTTGTTCGCTGTCTGTAACTATGATTGGATGCAATGAATCAATTACAACCTCTTATGCAGTGACATCATTCATTGAAACGATTTAAAAATAAGGGATTTGTTGTTAGCATGATTAGTTTTATTATAAGTTCTGGTGCGTGAATATGTTAAGTGAAAAATAAAAACTTTAAACAAATTAATAAATTCTTACGTCATGTAAAATAATATAATAGTTTATGTACATCATACAGATGAACATCTACTACTGCTACTATACTACTACTACTACTACTACTAATACTACTACTACTACTACTACTACTACTACTACCAAAACTATGACTGTTATGCGAGTAAGAACAAGGATTATTCGGTTTCGGGATACATTCCTGCATAATGTTTGGTGTAACATACATTATGCAAGTCAAAAGCAAGTTTTTCTTCTGTGGCTTTACACAGCAACTCTGACTTATATATATATATATATATATATATATATATATATATATATATATATATATTATAGTATTATCATATATATATATATATATATATATATATATATATATATATATAATATATATATATACTATTATATATATATATTATATATATAATATATAGTATATATGTATATATATATATATATATATATATATATTATATATATATATATATATATATATATATATATATATATATATTACCTCATAACAAATTATCCATATATTCCATCAAGTGTGTGTGACTTATATATTATATATATATAATTATATATATATATATATTATGATTAGTGTTATTATTATTTTATTATTGTATTAATCTTATTAGTACTATCATTAAAATTAATATTATGAAGTTATTTTCACAAAACGTGTGTTAAAATAGGACCTGAAGCAGTAAAGCAGTAAAACAGTAGCGCATATCCTGGTGAGAGGAGGCCTGAGAAGCTGCTTGCGCTACTGCTTTGCTGCTTTACTGCTTTAGGGTCAATAAAAAACATGTTTTTATTAAAAAAAATTAACAACTTTTCAGTAGAAGCATGAAATATTTTTCAAAAACTTTAATAATGAAACAGGTTTTCTATAAATAAATTGTTTCAGTATGAATTAAAATGTCGAGCTTAACGTATACGAACTCTGCTTACACACATTTTTGTACATGTGGTTGATATAACACACATTAGACAAGTCGAATGCAAATTTTGATTCAAACCCTTTAGTACTCAATCTCCTATCCCTTTTCACCTCCAAAATAACGCCATATATCCGGTTGGGGTTCGGTCCCCATCTCAAATGGGGACCTTGCCATTTCTGATTCCTCTGTAATCAGCATCATCCTTCGTCATTCTGCAATCGCCATTCTGCATTCTCTTATGCACTCCGTTCAAATCTTCTTAGGTTATTCATTCTGTGCTTTTCTTCCTTTTCATTTGGGGCCCACTCCTGGAAACCCCCAGACACCTTTGAAAATACTGAAACTGTTATTCATGTTCTATTTTCTTATAAACGTATATAAGGGCACTAATATTAGGGTGTTAAGTATCTATTTACTAACTCGGCGCCGCACCGGCAACGCACCTGTGCTGGCGCGGACACCTACAATGACTCATTTGCTCCGTCATTTGAGACTTCTTATTCCTTCCTCAATCTTCCTTCCACAGTCTTCCTTCCTCTTCCTCTGTCATGCACTCCAGGCTTTCCAGTTTGGACCCCACTCAAAGGGGTCCTCAGGCTTATTTAAGAATCTTAAAATCCTTGAATTCGAGATCTACGTCATTAAAATATATATAAAGACACTTCATTTGACTCATTATATGATTGGAGCCAGTATTCCATTTCTGGCTCCGGTTTATGTGCTCCGTCACTTAATTTAATATCAGTACTCTATTTCTTTCAACCTCGTTTATGCACTCAGCAAATTTCATATATCTACGAGCATTTTCAGGATTAGGGGACTCAGCCCCCTCACCCCTCGGGTGCAGCGGGACGAGACCTCGAATCCCGTCAGGCGGCTTCATCAGCAGAGGGATGTCAAGTTTGAAGTGAATGCCTCAACTATAACCCTCTCAAAAACGCTAAAATATTCAAATGCTGCCAGATTTGGACCAAAAAGTAGCTAAATCTGGCTCCGGTCGATTTGTAGTCATTACTACTTGCTTCAATATAAGGAAATAAAATAATCTAACATTGATAGAAATTTCAAAATACAAACAAGATCGGTTTTTTTTTTTCTACATAAAAAATTCTTCAAGAAAATGATTGATAATTTCCTCCATTTATATTGTTAGCTTTGATGAACACCCATTAAAACCATTTCTATAAGGCTTTCTTCCGGAGAATTGAAAAAGTATGTTTTGAGTCTTTTCAGAGTAGGGAAATATTTTTTTGGACTGTACGCTTTGAGTGAAGTAAATTCTAAAATCCTTAACAATCCAAATGTGATTGTACAGTTCAAATTTATTTGGAAAAGTCTTAAATTTTTAATAGTTATCGATTGATAGAATGACTTTACAAAGAATAGCAAGTAACTGGTTTAAAAACTCATCAAGAAAAGAATTAGCTCTAAGAAATTTCATTTTACATATATTCTCGCATGAAGCATTTTTATTTCATCATTAACAGAAAGCAGAAGTTTTGCTGCAACTTTAAAAATTCTTGAAAATATTTCATTGATATTTGCTTGAAAATCTTTCAAAACAAACTACGTTTCAATATGATTAAGAGCAGTTGCTGTCACTAATTATGGAGACTACAAATGCAGTACATAATCGAAGAGTGTATGTTAATAAAGTTAAATTCATAAATAAAAATAAAAAATTTGCTTTTGATTGCAGACTTCAAAAGATCTGAGTTGTGTGAAGAAGGTTTAATATCCTGAACCATTCAAACTCCTCTTAAGCTTCATCAAATGTTTGAAAAATTTCTCTATGTCATAACAATCCATCGGAACCTTCCACCAACCTTATTTCACCGATTCGTATGAGTTTTGTCCATTTTGTTTCTGGAAAAATCTTTCCTACTTTTTTTTAGTAAAATTGTAGTCCCCCAATGCAATCCAAAATAGTAACTAATTAAATTATCTGTGCTATAAAGTTTCTTATGTGTTTTACTTCACATGGATTTGAACAGCAATGAGCATATAACGCCACTATATATTTTCAACAGCTTAAACACCTCTTAAACATTTCTTCATTGATTCTGCACCATCATATCGTTTACAAATCAAAGTTCACTATTTATTTAAGCGTTTGTAGTATTTGCTTCGCTAGAGATTAAGAAATAAAGAGACAGCATGAATCCACATGGGCTTATCGAGTCTTTCCCAGTCAACTAAATATTTATCAAACACATGATCATGCAACATGAAAAACCTACACCGCATCCTAAGGCTTGTCAATATCCTAAGCAAAGACCAATATAACATAAACCCCAACTACTATCAAAAGCAAAAACTGTAGCTAAGGTACATACTAACCACATGACAGGATTTAATAAGTTTGTCATACCGTTGGTTACAACATGCAGTTTTATTTATTTTATTTTTATTTAAATCACTTCTCTCAAAAATGGTAACCCCCTCATACGGACCGAAGCCAGTATGAAGAATACGAATGAAGGGACCACTGAGGGTGGATTTCCGTAAAATCTTCTCCCCTTCCCATCACCTACCAGCTCTAAGTGTATGGAGTTACTTAATTTTATGATCCCTAAATCTACATCCCCTCGTATTTACACGACTGTGTATCTACAGGGGAGAACTGTCACTCACTGTATGCAGAGTTCTTACGATAAGGGCAGGTAACGTGTCTGGCGAGAGTCTTCGGAAAGCTCCAGCCCGAAGACAAACATGGAGCATAGCCCCATCAACCGGCGGCACTGTTGAAGAACCGCCAGATCGCTGCAATACCTTCCATCAAGCACACCTCTAGCAGCTTGATGGACTTGACCATTTTTAACTGCTTCAATAAGGCGAGTGACCTCTCTGCCAAATCGCCCCGTCAGTTGAAGGCCACAGCTCTGAACTAGATGACAGTTCGTCCTGAACGTGCGCGCTCCCACTCTTCAATAGCAGGCACCTTGTAGTAGTCGAATTTCGGCTGGATGACTACATCAAGGGTGCTCGCGTTCGCAACTGCCGCTACCGCAGTGTCAACTATTAGGGCATTCCTTCGTCTCAGACAAACAAATCAGGTTTTCTTAGTCCCACTTGGGTGGGAATGGCATGCTCCAGCAGGACTTGCCAGCCCCTCTTCTCCAAATCAGATTTTAATAGGAGGTTCAACCTATCATTCCAAACCGTCTTAAGAGGGGCTACCGCCGGACATTCCTGGAGAACATATCCCAAGGTTTCTACCCTGGTACAACCCAGATCACATCTTATAGCGACGACAGGGCCATCACGTCCTCTATTAGATCTCTCTCACGTAACAATCTGGCCCAGTTGGATCTTTACGGAACCGACATACACTGAAACTCACATCAGTAGAGTGCCGTTCGTAATCCAGCTGTAACAGCCCGATTGCTTTGCAGCACCTGCCTGACCGAGTCCGTCTCCTAACTCCACTATTTGGAGCCTCCTCATCCTCGGCGAGACCGATTTTCTGATAGCTGAAGCGGCCATCTCGCCGCGCAATGATTCAAGCTGAGTGCGAATGGACTGCTCAAACTCCAGTATCCCCAGCTCACTCATATTTACTAAACATGGGGACCGGAGTATCGGAAGGATGATGCATAAACTTCCTCACCTCTGCCCGAACCATTCTATCTGCCTCACGCAGCGCCCTGTTTGTAAGGCGCTCCTGCCACATCCGGTGTATGTATTTAGGTGCTCTGTAATACACTGTATTTAGGTATCAGATAGTTGGCCAAAAAGTGAAACTTCTGCTGTGGCTTGATATAAGCCGAGGAGAGTTTCCTCAGTCTGTCCCTCAAGTCTCCCCACGATTGCAATGACATTTCGCATACGCCAGAAGACGTGATCCGAACTCCTAGGTATGTTTGTCCCTTTGACCACGAACGGAGTGTGATCTTGAACAATTTTTTTCGCAGAGCAAACCGGACGCGCACATGTGGACACAAAACTGTAGACCCAGATAAGATCTCGGCCGGCCCTCACCAGCGTAGCAACCAGCTTCTGTCCCAATTCCCACCATAGTACACACGACACTCTACGAGCACTATCATGTCGACTTCAGGAAGGCACACTGCGTACGATACTGCTATCCTCGCACTGAACGACCCATCAGAGTCAAGCGTTTGCTGACACATATATAGGTGCTCAATGCCACAGATCGCCGACATAGTGCACCCACATATCATGCTACTAAGTGAAGGCGAGTGAACGCCTGACGAGTACGCTCTGACGCCTCATATCAGGCCAAAACTCGTCGACCACCTATACACCTTTACCCCACGCTCGAAACCATGTCTGGTACCACCGATCTTAGGTCCAAAAGCTGCAGCATCTGACTACCAGCAGCTATCGTTTGCACCATTTGTACGCGTTCCTAACGCGATCGAGTAGAATAAGAAGCAATACCCAGTCTGTGTCAGAGGCCAGGGGCTCTCTGTACAATTGACGCTATCGATGTGCTCGGCACGTGCGTGTACATACACAGTCTCCCCTCAAACACCTCTCAACATGAGATATCTTCGTCACCGTTCATCTGCAGAAGGTAAAATTAAATATTTTTGCGGCAGCCACGATTTTAATACTCTTTCCCTGATCTGATAATCAATCTCAAAGAGAAGGCACATTGCTTGATGTCATTAACCACCATCCAATCTCTAAGCCAGGGGTTCTTGTAAGAGCAGCCGGTGACACTAAATTTCTAAACAAGGACCACAGATGCATGGCGTCGGGAAAGCTCATAAAGGAATACTCAACAGTACTACGGCACGCTCTTGTGTGGTAGCCATCAGGCCACCTTCTGACTCCTACGTCCATCCTCAATGAAGGGCGACCGTTGCTGCGGGGAGTCAGATAGGCAGATAACCCCGACAGCCGTGCAATAATAAGACTATGTGTGAGAGACTCATCGCCGCCTGAATGTTACCTCTCCTAGAGTCTGTGTGATACCTTGTACTTTACCATCAACTCCAGTATCGCAAAGGCACCTTTCGCTAGAAATATGGAAAAGCACCGCTATATCGAATTATTCTTTCTTCTCAAACTTATAAGAATAATTCCGATGAGAGGGAGTCCATAGTAGACTCCTAGCAATAAGATGGATAAGTGGGCAGGGAGCTTGAGCACTCGTGAGTCCTACTCGACCACCTACATGGCCTCTGTCGGCGTAAGAAGAAGAGCGACGTGCGAAGGCGTCTCCATAAACAGCCCCCTTCCACATTCCTTCTGCGCCCGTGGAGTCGCGCCTCACGAAAGGGCACTTCATATCCCCTTCTCAATGAGTGTGATTATAACCCTCATAGGAATAAACTACAGGATTATTTGTTATTCCTTTAAAATATTCCGTTACTTATACGTGAAATTAGTATAGCAATAACAATAAAATAAAAATTATAAATAATAATAATAAACTAACATCCAATAATATCATTAATTAATAATAATAATATAATATAATAATTTTCTTTACTGTATATATTAAAAATAATATAATTTGTTTTTATATAAATAATAATGATGAACTTATGAGTGAAATAATAACATAATCATCATATAATATTATAATCAATAATAATATAGAATAATTAATTCAGATTAATTATATAATAATAATCATCATCTAATTCACATAATAATTAATAATAATAATTATAATAATAATTAAATAATATTAAATGGTATATTGTATAATTTGACAAGATAATATATTTATCGTTATGTCTAGTAAAGATAGATTAGTTATATATTATAACATCTTAGGCTCTGGTAGGTTGAAACATCTAATGTTAGTTACTTAGTTTAACGAAACAGTTTACATTCTTACTTATATATGAGGTGTTGTTATAGTATATGTTAAGTCTTAGTTTAGTGAATTTTATATATGTCCAAGTATTTCTAGATATTGTTCAAAACTTTTTGCTATGTTATGCATTTAAAGGAGCGAATCTTTATTTATTAATAACTCCTTATTAATATGGATATAAAAATTAGTTACAAGATTAATATTAAATAACGTTTAGTATAATGTTCATAATGTGTATTATAAATAGAGATGAGGATTGTTGAAGTTAGAGTCAAAGCAGCATCAGACTAGAAGAGTAATTTGACAACACTGCATAGTATTAGCAACGTATCACAAATGAATCAGATTAGATAGATAAGGTAGATATAATAAGGGTATCAAGTGCCTCCTTCTCTTACTACATCTACTATCTCTGTCTACTCGTCTCTCACTATATACTTAAATCATATACTATACTACGTACTCTTTAGTAATAAACATTAAAAATGTTTTTATAACTTGTTATTATGAGAACCCATTTGTACATAAACAAAAGTCAAAATGATATTGCGTATATAGTGTTTCTAGAATAGCAGGAAAGGTGATTAGAACAAATCATTCTCGACCTGTATCTAATAATCCTAATGAAATACGAGTTGCTTATAGGGATATCAAAACATTGAAACATAAATTGCTACTATAAGGCCTAAATACATGAATAAATACTAAAGTCACGAACAGTAAAACGAATTGGACTTAAAGCCGGAATATGAAAATACTAACATGATCAAAAAAGGAATCGGACGTAAAGCCTAAATACATAAAAATTTTAAATATACATAAACAGAAAGCTCGTAATTACGAACGTGAAAGCTCATAACATGAAAATTGATATAAATTACGATCATAAAATCGACTACGTCTAATGCCCTACTATAAGCCTTAGACAATAACAAATAACTATGAAAAATTAAATTAATCTAAATTATTAATTGTAAATATAGTAGTCAACAGTGTGTTCATAGTTCAATTGAGCGTAAATTTTATCAGTAATGTGCTATATGCACTAATAAGTTTCTACAAATCTCCCTAGATAGTTCATGAGTCCTACATAATCCAAAATATTAAATGATTGTGGTTTGGCCTACTCTGAAGTTTTTAAACTTTTCAACATGGGCTTTTCTAGTTATGTGTGATGGTCTATAGCTTTAAGTTTTCGTTAGGATAAATTAAAATTTATATTTTTTAGTTTAGGCATGAGAAACGTTCTGGAGCTAATAATTGCCGTTATTTCTCAAATAAAGCATAAACCAACAACTAGCTTACGTGTATAAACACGACACGCCGCTACGATATCTACATGGATCGATGACACTAGCTCGTTACGCCCTTGTGTGTATTGTCTTATCGAGACTTGAAAATCTTAGGTAACTTTTATAAGTGATCATCTTTAATAATACTTGTTGAGTTTTTAACTATTTAAAATATATACAGTATTTAAAATTAATTTTGCAATAGCTGTATACATATGTTGTAAATTGTTATATTAGTCTTTAGTCATTCTGAAAACTAAAAAAAGTATTAATAATATTTTGGCACATGTACGAGCAAAGTGAGAAATAGGGAAAACACCCCACAAATATTATTGTAACATTGGACATTTCCTATGGTTAGTATATATAGTTTAAATATACATGGCAAACAAAATCATTAGTATAAAAGTACTAGTATAAAGTTTCATAGAGCATAGAATATGAATAGTAATAGGGGTATATCAGAGGGTTAATGCTTGCGCTATAACTGTATTTAATGCTTATAGTTTCATATATTTTTATTTATTTTATATATTGTTTTATAATATATAATTATTACTTAATAATTATTTATTAGTATCCAAATAATGTCTTATATAATAAATTTTTTAATAAATAAAATTTAAATTTTAAACTATTAAACAAAATCGGTAAAATCTTGTATCAAAGTATACAGTGTTTTCGAGTAAATCAGGTTCAATAACAACAATGTCTAATAATTTTAAAAATAGAAAACCAAAAGTCAAAAATTTGCGTAATGTAATCTAAGATAATTTGGTCGATGTAATATGATAAATAAAAACATTAAGCTAAATGAAATAATTATAATAAAAAGTATAATAATAATTAAAACTAATAAATAATAAAATAATATATAATTAAAAACATTAATTCATATAAAAATTTAAAGGAAAACTAAAGTAAACTTGATGATAGATAAAATATATAGTTTTTAAAAAAAGGAAAATAATAAATAAATATATATAAAATATATATAGATGATGTATGTGAAAATTTTAGGAAAAAGGAATGACTTAAAGTGAGAATAAATATACATAAGTGATAATCATGAATAAAATGTTAATATTAAATAAAATATTTAATAAATATAAAATATTCTTAATATATGTAAGTTTCTGACATTTTAAATAAAATATTTATCAGAGCTACAGAATGTATATGAAGATATATAAAACTATAGTATCACTATGAGGATCCGTATAAAAGATTATAGCGTTATATAAGTTATTTAGGTTATATGTAATGCATTATGGTTAATATAGATAAATGACAATTGTTCAATTACATGTGTAGGGGTGTATTATTTATGAGTATATAGTTATGATGTTGGTATGTGTGAGTGAAGTGGTTAGTGATCAGTGTAGACGTGGTATATACTATATTATATATTATATATATATATATATATATATATTATATTATATATATTATATATAATAATATACTATATATATATTATAACTATATATATACTATGTAGAATTACATATTAAAAGATAAATAACAACAAACAACGCCAGCAACAAATATAAATAACATGTCATATAATAATTAATATATCATCCTTCTCTAAGTTGATATAAAAACTTAATCTGAGTGCAGCTTATATAAACGGTTGTATAATGACTAATATTCTGACTATTTAGAGATATGCTGGAATATAGGTAGAAACTGAATTTCGCGAATCGATAATGTGCAGTTAGCCGGTGGTAATAAGATGACAAATCTATTTAAACCTTACATAAATATATAATATATATCAAGCGAGTCTAACATTATAGTAATAGTATGACAGTTTTATATCGTATACGATAATTGAGTGTACAGCTATGACGTGTGCTTCAATTGCGAAAGCAATTTCCGATTTCAACAGTAACCATAATTGTCGTCGACATCAATCGTTTACTATAGAGCTACTACTACTACTTACTATCTATAGCTACATACTGTTAGCTTAGGTTCTATGCATACTACTCGTATAACCTACTACATAATATATCATAATTAATTACTAACGACTACTACTAAAACTGAAAATCCTAAAATATTCAGCTAGCGATTAATCAGAATTTGCTGATTTATTTAGTTTTCAAAACAAATAAGTAAAAGTATGTAAAGTAAATTAAACAGCGTAACTTGATTACTGTAAATTTAGTCAGATATCTATGTTAAAAGTTTAGAACATTATGTTAATTGGATTTACATTAATTGTTGGTAAAGATTCTCAGCCAATCTCTGTCTCTATACTAAATGAGCTGGAACTTACAGCCATTACTAATTTATTATTTGTCAATGACTCTTATATTTTAAGTGTACTATTAGGTTTTATATATATTTTTTTATTTACGTTTTAGTGATTTATAATATATACTCTGAACCTGTGTTAAAATTAGCATTGATATGTTGGTAAAAGGGGGTTATTATGATATGAATTTTCTAATATTGCATATTTGTATACATATTTTACCTTATTATTTATAATAGATAAATTAGTGTAATTGTTATAGATTCACGATTATTATTATATAATTATTATATTATGTAATGTATATTGTATTTAAAAACTTAAGTGTTTCGCGTATCTCTTTTTCTTATATTTACAGTTGATTATATTATTATTATTTTAACTCATATGTTTATATCTATTTATATGTGTTATTAGATTTGACTTATATTTATTTTAGTTAATGATGTTTAAATCATAATACCTTACGTTCACGCCGGGTGTGTATGTGTTAAATATTTTATGTTTTTAGCTTAGCTTTACTGAGGATAAAGCTTTGTTATGTTTGCAATTATTCGTTGGGCATTATGATAGTTAGGTAAGGTTGTGACCCGTGAATATTACTATGTTAATGTAAAAAACTTTGTTACGTTACCATATATTCGTTGGTCAGTATGATAATTAGGCAAGGTTATGATAAATTTTTGTTAAATATTACTATGTTGATGTAAAAAAACATTGATATATTAGAGATATGCTTGAAAAAAGTGTGAATAGGTTACGTTTTGTATGCAATGTTAGTTACTTTACTGTTCTTAAGTATGGAACTTTGTAATGTTAGCAGTTTATTCGGTGCAGTTAAGGTATGTTAGGTTTTTCATAGTACATTATATTCTTAGTTCAGGTTATGCTATGTTAACTTTATTGATGTGAAAACTTTGTTAGGTTAGCATATATTTGATGATCAGTATATAAAGAACTTATTTTTGTTATGTTTATGCAAAATGATACTCGAAATGTGACTTGAATCAATAGATCAATAGATCAAAAGGTCATGGAAAGGAGGGAAGGGAGGGGGTAGATCGTTTGATTTACTGATTTACTGATTTACTGCTTTAGGGTCAGTAAACTATTACACTTTACTATAATATTTTATTCAAATAACTTATTTGTATGTTATGTTTATAGAAATTCATACCCGAAATATGACTTGAATCAATAGATCAAATCAATAGCTCGATAGATCAATAGATCATGGAAGGGTGCGAGGGGAGGGATGGGTGGTTTGATTTACTGTTTTACTGATTTACTGCTTTAGAGTCAGTAAACTATTACACTTTACTATGATATTTTCTTCAAAGAACTTATATTTATTTTATGTTATACATAATGATATCCGAAATATGACTTGAATCAATAGATCAATAGATCAACAGATCAATAGATCATGGAAGGGTGGGAAGGGGAACGTGGTTGGTTTGATTTACTGATTTACTGATTTAGAATCAGTAAACTGTTACACTTTAATATAACTTATTCAAATACTTTATTTTTATGTTATGTTTATCCAAAATGATAATTGAAATATAACTTGAATCAATAGATCAATAGATCATGGAAAGGTGGGAGGGGAGGGGAGTGGTTTGATTTGCTGGTTTACTGATTTATTGCTTTAAGGTCAATAAACTACTAAATTTAATATGATATTTTATTCAAATTACTTATTTTCATATTATATTTATCCATAATGATACATGAAATATGACTTGAATCAATAGATCAATAGATCAATAGATCAATAGATCATGGAAGGGTGGGAGGGGAGGGGTGGGTAGTTTGAGTTACTGATTTGCTGATTTATTGCTTTAGAATGTGTAAAACGCAATATTTTTAAGTTATAAACATAAAAGGAATAAAAATTTTACTAAAAATATATAATTTTTAAACAAATAAAATAAAAATAAATAAAAGTTTTGTGTTATGTTATACAAAATATGACTTGAATCAATAGATCAATAGATCATGGATGCGAGGGAGGGTAGGGGTGGTTTGATTTACTTAGGGTCTGTAAAACGCAAATTTTTTACGTTATAAACATAAAAAGAATGAAAATTTTAGTAAAAACAAAATGTTTTAAACAAATAAATTAAAAATTAAATAAAAGTTTTAAAAAAATATTTTTTAATTAAATAAACTTGAAAAATAAAAAAAAGTTTGAAAAATAAATTTAAATAAATAAAATAAAATAAACAAATAAAGTTTTAAAACAAAATATTCTTTTTAACATAAATAAAAAACAAATGAAAAATAATAAAAATTTAAAAAGTTAAAAATTTAAATAAACAAACACAAAGTATAAATGTAAAATGATACTTATAAAACAAAAATAGCAAACAAAATATACATGTTTCAATTTGGGAAAAATATATATATTAGTTGACGTTTATAAAAAGGAAATATGATTCGAAAATAGAAATGTCAATCTTCAACCTTTAGAAAACGGGTTATCTATGTGCAATGGAATACAAATGACGGCTTGTACATGTTAGAACAGAATCAGGCATGTGAACAGTAAGGATATTGTATTATTAAACAAATATTTACTAACTCGGTACCGAACCGACTCCATCACCGGTGCAGGCAATGGCTCATTTGTTCCGACACATGAGACATCTTATCATTTCTCATTCTTCATTTCTCCTTCTTCCAATTGTTTTGCAATCCGTGTAATCCAGTTGGGAATCCACCTTTGGGGTATCCCCAGACACCATTTACGACCTTGAAACACTCATATTCAAGTTGTACGTCCTTATGCACATATATAAGAACATCAATATTGTATTATTAAGCAAATATTTACTAACTTGGCATCGCACCGGCTCCAGTACCTGGGCCGGTGCCTACTTTGACTCCTTCTCCGATTCCTGCTTACTCCTTTTTCATTCTTCCTTCCTTCATCTTCCTCTGCCGTTTTTCAATTGGTTTTGGGGCTTAGCCCCATCACCCAACATGCGTAGCGTCACGTAACCTCGGATGCGACGAGGTTACCTCATAAAACAGGTGTATACTAAATTTTATCCTTCTACGTCAATTTCCAAGGATTTTGGGCTCAGCCCCAACACCCAGTGGGCTTAGAGACAAGTAACCTCTGTTGCGACGAGGTTACCTTATTAGAAAGGTGTATACCAAATTTCATCCTTCTACGTCAATTTCCAAGGCTTTGGGGCTCAGCCCCAACACCCAATGGGCGTAGCAACACGTAACCTCAGCTGCGATGATGTTACCTTATAAGAAAGATGTATACCAAATTTCATCGTTCTACGTCAATTTCCTACTTGGAAGGGACAGCACCCTCCCAGGGGATGCGCACGGCCACGTAACCTCGTCTACGAGGTTTAGCCACCCCCAAAGGGGGTTCCGTGTTTGAGGAAAATACCTTGTCGCTAATTCCGCCCGTTGCTAGGGACGTTGTTAGGTACTGTTCGGTGCAGTGCGGGGTGATGGTGTAACCAGTGCGGGACGATGTACGGTGATAATGAATATTTATTAAACATTTGCTATTTATTTATTTACTATTTATTATTTATTTATTATTTATTTACTTATTTATTTATTTATTTATCTATTTATTTATTATTTATTTATTTTTTATTTAGTATTTCATTGATTTAGGATATGTATGTATATGATATCAGTTGAACTTAATTTATTACTACGTGTAGAATTCTATCCCTAATTATATTTAGTTTATTATTTATTTATCTTAATACTCTTCTGATTCTAAATTGAAATTACTAAATCATATGGTAGTAGTATGTAGCGGAGTATAAATATAAGCGCCTTTATATATAGATAGGTGAGTAGTTATATATACTCCATATATATCGTATTACCTATATTGAGTACTCAGCTACCTGTGCATAGCATACCTTTTCAGTCGCATATAATATTATATATGTAGTAGTATTATAACTTTTTTATAGAGGTTTTCAAATTATCCCCATATAATATATAGGTATAGTATATATATAGTATTAATATACTTTATATATAGATATATTGATATTATATATCATTACTATATTATAGATATACATACTATTATATATAGACTATAGTTACTAAGTAAGTGTTGTATATATTAGAGTAGTAAATATGCCTTATATATATATATATATATATATATATATAATATAAATAATATATAATAATTATATATATAATAAGATATTATATATGAATAACTTAAAGCAGTAAATATCAGTAAAATCACATATATCAAACAGCCTCTACCCGCCGTTATAGTTGATATATATGATTTATATGATTATGTAAAGTCATAGACGATATACAATGTATTTAATTTATGGTATATAACACAAGCAGTAATCAGTTAGCACGGCCGCGCATCCCCGGACTGAGAGTAATCTAGAGTCTTACACCTAGGAGTCAAGGCATAGGTAAAGCGCACATACCAGAAACCGGAGCCAGTAATCATTCACCAAGTCCAACCGACCGTCTCGAGGGCAAAGAGTGGTGACCAGACAAAAAAAAAACTCAAGAAAAGGCGGCTGTGGAAACCAGACAGGAGATCAAGGAGCACCACCGTCGGCAGAGTCGAGCAAGTCACAGGCACAGGTGGATACGGATTAACTTATATATATAGATTATATATATACTATAATATATAATATTGCTTATATATATACGCAGAAGGGGCTCTCCAATAATATACGTACAAACAATAAAATAGATAACTCAGTATCAATAATATAAGAAAGATAACTACAACTACTAATTATACATTATATATAAAATATTAACTACAAGTACATACCAAAAAACAGTACCGTTCAACTTGCTGTAGAAATTGAATTCTTTATTTATATACACATGTATAATTTAACAAATTATCACAAACAGTAAATTATCAGATGATCACGAATATACTTAACTAATAATTTCCATTATACAAAAAGCTAACATAGCATAACATGAACTGAAAATAATTCTCAACGACACCTAACATACAGACTTACACACGTATAAACCTAAATTACAAACGGTTCCACACTTAACCACCAGTTAATTACTAAAAGGCATGCAAACGTAACCTATTCATATTTTTTCAGCATTCTCTAACTATAACGATGCTACATTGACACAGTAAAATTTAGCAAAATGTGTATAACCTTGTTCGATCATAGAGACCAGACGAATTTATGCTAACGTAACAAGGTTAGCGTTAAGTAACTTTTACAAAAATAATATCTTACCTAACAATATCATAATCCCCAAAAATAATTGCAAACACAACAAAGTTTAATCCAAACAAATATAACGAAGTTTTATCCAAGCATAAAATAAAAATAAGTTCTTAATAATCTAGGTCAAGTGTAATAGGTTACTGATTTTTAAGCCAGAATCAGGAAAAAAAAATATACTTACTGTATTAATTAAATTCCAAGATAAAGTACAAAAAAAAGTTCTATTATATACTATATCAACGGAAGATATGAGTACGTACCATGTCGTTCAAGTATAAGCTAACCATTAGCATCAACGACTAGAAAAAGTCCCATACATGAACCTAACTCAGCCCCACAAATAATACAACAAACAAATTCATCTACCTTACTGCTCTCGCCGGATATACCTGATCATGCGTTGATCAAACGTAAAGCATTTAGCACAGCGGTAAAAAGTAACCTTCACAGTTTCACGATAGCTCATACAACATATGTATTTACATTTAACACTATTTTATATCGCGTCTTTTTCGGGTATCACATTTTCGTAGACTACATTAGAACAAAAATGATTTCTAGTTTAACACCACATTATATGCTAGCAATCAGCAAAGGTTCACTTTAAATGCAACATCTACCAGCATTCGTTGAGGACACTTAAGAAAATGGACATATCGGACAACACTAACACAACGCTAGCGAATTGAGCTGAAAGGTGAGCAGAGGAATCAACAAGGACAGTCTAGGTCACAGCATTAAACAACTAAGTACATGCCGTATTCAAGGGCAGGCCCGCTGCAAAAACGCAATAGTATTATACAGCCATGTGGAACAAAATCATAAATCCTAAACCCCGATGGGTTATTATATCACGACGGGAAAACACTCGATAGTAGTATTATATATTAAAATAGTAGGAATGATTAACTGACTACATATACTGTAGTATACTCAACAAATGCATGATACAATCATATAAAATCAATCCAGCATCAAGAAAAATTAGTCCAATAATAATCTGGGAACCACGATTATCTAGACTACCTTCCTCATCTCACCTATAAGATCAAAGTCCGGATATATATAAATGAAACAATACTCTCATATGCTACTTTCTACCAACACACGGCTCACGTCTAATATCCTTTTACATATACCATTGCGGCTTAACCACTGAAACGAACTATACAGCAATAGAACACCTGACCATAGCTCCACATCAAATCATATCATACCTGAATAAACTATAAGCCAAAACCTATAACATACAGATTCTATTCTTTTCTAACTGTTTCAATACGCAACGTGCCAACTCTACACTATACTAAGATTTCCCTTGTTTTCATCACACATGCGTAGATCACTCACCGCTTCTGCGACCACATACACCAGACTTCGGCGCGCTTACTATCGCTGCTACAACCTTAATTTAAAAATTCCGGCAGCTTTACCTTTCTCCGCTTACCCACTTCACCGAAAGTACCTATTTTAGCGGCTTCTCCGTTCACCATCCTCGTGAGATTCCAATACCCCACGCATAAACGCTTTCGCAACAAGCTTCAACAATTCCTAAATGCACTCCCTTCTCCTGGATTTAATTATAAAAATAATAATACAAATAATAATAATTGAAAATGAATAAATTATGAAATATTATATAATAAATATACCAAATAATGTTAGATAAAAAATTCACGATACTATAGTTTAATAATCACGAACAAACTCAAATGATAAATGAAATATTGTAATTATCTTACTACGCAGACAATACAAGGTCAGAATAATATAATTCAGATTTAGATATAACTAAATATAAATAATAAACTAAATAATGAGACGCATAACAGTAATGAAAAAAAGAAAATAAATAATTAACTATTATAACAAATAAAATAAGAAACTTACAATACATGCTAACATATATTGCTACTTATAAAACAAAATACACTAATGAGTTGGATGACATAAAGATATAAATAAATCTAAAAATAAAGAGTAAATTGAAGTAAATTAACAATATATATTAATTAAATATAAAATGAATTAGTTATATATTATAAATAAAATAATCAGGATGAAGAGAATTACACATATTCGTAGCTCATATTAAATAATTATATATATATTAAACTACCGTTGAACCAGTACCAAACAGGGTCACTGGTCAGAGGCATATATACTAGAGGACCCCGTTAATGAGATCGTGCATGGTGTCACTAGTCCAGACGAATCGTCGCGATAAAGATGTGATGACTAATTAGCCATTGAGTCTCCGGAGGATTATGTGATATAGTTTTAGTTGCGTACATAGGGGTCTTATTTCGTGATATTTGGTTTAGTCTGTTCATGGGGTTGATAAATCATCGACATAACGAACTCTTATCCCCATATCGGCTATAACGAATAATCTATCGAAATAATTATAAGCTATACCACCGTCATAACCATTATACCCTCACTCCTAAACTCATTCTTCCAGGTCTATTCGATATAAACCGTCTCCCTGGCACTTAGATTTATATATAAATAGTTATTTGGTCAGGTAGTCTCGTAATTTACTTTACCGAGTTATCTATATATATAATATCTATAATATAATATATAACATCTAACTTATACATATCTAAAATATATAACTCACTAAATAATAATCACTATTTATATTATACTTACACCTATAATAAGTAAACAATAGATTAATTTATAAATAATATATATAATTACCCAGTCCCAAGGCAAGATTTGTGATTTGAGCCACCACGTTCTAGTCAAACCACATAACCTCATTTCTCAAGCCTCCATCCATTTGAAAAAAAATGTATATATATATAATGCTTAAAATTTGGTAATTCTTCAAAATTTATTTCTTTCAAGAAACAATGAGGCCCTTTCAGGAAATTTTGCTTCTCTGTCGTTTCGTAAAGATTATCTTGCACACTGAAGATGCTCTACTAGCTATACAGTTGATGGAAGACATTCAAGAAGAAAATTACCCTGCGACTACTGCAAAGAAAGGGAATAACTCTATACAACTTGATCACGCACAATAATGATGTGGATATTTATATGATTATATATAATTTTTTCTCATTTTTGATATTCTATTTGTACCTATTTTTCAATCATTTTTGCATTTATGATTCTGTGCTACACTCTGTCATCGCTTCTAGAAATCAACTCCTTATTCATGGAAAGATCCTCCTTATAATTTCGCAATTAATACAAAACTCTTTATTATGCGTGATTAATTAGTTTCTGTAGAATCTTTTTTGCTTTTTATTGGCTTTAGGTGATATTTTCTGCTATTTTTAAGTCTAAGTATATTGGGTTAAGTCCTCTATCCAAAAATTAATTTTTAAATTTGGGAAACGTGTGGTTCAAGAAATTGAATTTGTAAGTGGTAGTTTTAGGAGGAAATTGTTAATTGTACAAAGATATTCATACAGTTTTCTCGAAGAAGTATTGGCGTCTATGTGACCTATATGTCGCGAGAATGAGTTAAATTTATGGTCATGCTGTGGAAAGTCTCTACTTATATCGCTCTCGAATCAAGATATAGAATATCTATATAAATATATTTATACTATATAATAATAGTTCAACCATTATTATATGAAATGTTTGCCACTGTGCATGATCCGATGGTCAGAAATTTTAGTAATATAATTAAAAAAGTTGAGACTTTATAAATATTATATATATATATATTTATCTATATATATAAATATTATTAATATATGATAAGTAAATCAAATGATATCTTAGTCTATTAATTTTAATATAAATATTGACAATAATAATAATATATGAATATAATTAATAAAATAACATCAAGATTACTTTGCCAAAATTATTAATATTGTTACTGCATCAGAACGATTTTCCCATAAGTTTTCATAGATGATACTCTACAGCTATTGCGCTTAAAAAATTAATGCGAAGATGAGTTGCGTATGCGGCAGATACTCGGGAAAATGATGCGATATCCGATTAATGCGCGATGCTGAATGCGAATATCCCGGATCAATTAATTCTGTTATGTGATGAAATTCTTATTTATTTAATATTATTTATATTATTAAGAAATTTGTGTAGTAAAATTATTATTATTATATATAAATTATTTATATTTATTTATTATTAAATTATATATTTATAATATATGACTTGTATATTTTTATTAAATATATTTAATATAATATATTAATTAATATTATATTATTATTTATTATGGACAATCATAATTAAAATAATTGATTTAAATTAGAACAATATTTGTTTGAAAAGGTATTTACCATAAGTATTTTAATTTATTATTTATATAAATATTTATATTAATTAATTAAAATTTTTACAGTATTACTTTATTATCTAATTAATTATATTTCATAAATTGTAAGCCTATATTATATTTTTATTTTTTTTCATTTATTATTAATGAAATATCATTCATTTCACTAATAAGAAATGATATTAATTTCTCCTGCAAATAATGGCCGACTATTACAAGATTTTTTTAGTCACCAAACAAGCAAAAATAAGCAAAATATAGTGGGATATTATATGAATTATATGCGCCCTAGATATATCATGTTACTAGTTACGTAGTTATATGTATCTAATGCTACCTTTATTAGGGGTTTAAGAACTGATATATTTCCATAAGCCTTCATGGGTAGGTATTTATTATATGTATGATTTAGTAGGGTTTAATAGACATATGTGTGATCTCATGTACCGTTACTACTAATGCCCTAATCTATAACTATATATTATCTATTAATTATATTATATTATATGGGATAATATCAATTAATTCATATTTTATTAATGATGAAAATTAATAGTATAATTTTTATAATATAAATATTATATATATATGAGTTTCGAGATCAGTCACCTATCCTTAAGAAAAATTTACTTGAGTCAATTGGTATTTTATAGGGACTCAGTACCGGATCTAGCTGAGGAAACTTCGGTCTCTTTCTCTTTTAGCTAGCATTTGTACTCTTGGGTCCGTAGCGTGTTGTATTCTTTATGTAGTCTCTAGATAAGCAATACTCTTCTTCTCTGAATGAGCGTCCTATAGATAATGTGCTGTAGTGTTGAGGATCTTTAAATGGTGAGAAGATGCTCAGTTCTATCTGAGAAGTGCGATTAAATCACTCTACCTGAGATGAGTGATTTAACCGAGGACTATGGCATCCTAAACGCGTTGTCTGTTCGAATGATTAATGTTTCTGTATGCCTGTTAGTAACTAGGGTTGAGATTTTCGTGACAGAAGTGAGAAGACGCTGAGGATCCACGACTGATCAGGGCGAACAGCTGCTTCTCCTGGAGTTGTTTATAGTATTTTAAACTATTATATTATTATATTTTGTTTAAAATAAGTCATTATTTATAAATATCATATAACCAACTTGGTATAATATATAACAATATGTATATATATGATAAATATATAATACTTATATCTATTTAATATACTATAATAATAAATATTAATAATAATTATATATATTATTATATTCAAATATATACCTATAAAATATAGTAAATATACTTATAGATATATATTAAAATATATATTAATAATATAAATATTAGTATTATATATTATGATTTAGCATTATTATAGACATTATATATATTATATTATAATATTTATCATGAATAGTAGTCATATTAATATTATAATATTTATATAATATATATTTAATAGATTATATAATATATAGATAAATATATATAATATAAATATCTATATATATTAAAATTTATTATAATATAAGTTTAAGTATATATTTATAATAAATTTAAGTATAAAATACTTTAAATTTATACAAAATTATTGCTGGATTTGCTTAAAAAAAAAATTACATATTATTTCTCAATATACGATATATATTATCTTTATACTATTATAATTACATTTAATAATAATATAATACTCAAGAATAGTATCAAATATTATAGTAGGATATATTTATCATACGTTATAATATTAATTCTGATATAATTTAAATATTGATAATTATTATTATATAAAGAAAGTGTAAAACAGACTTAATTTTGCTATTCTATTGTTATATTTAATTGTGAAAATTAATCGTACACTTCTTATATTTTATTAAAGAGTAGTATTATTAAAATGAAGCTTTTTAAAGGTATCTAAATAAGTGAAATTACATTTAGGAAAAAATTGAAAATTAAAATTTTTATATTGCTGTAATAGTATATATATATTATACATATTATTATAGAAGATATAATAAAATTAAATCGTATTTATTTATTGTAATATGCGTATATAGTATATCAGTATGTATTGTTATTGAGTAATAATAATAATATATTTGGATATATAATTACATATAATTAGTTAGTATAATATTATTTAATTAATATATACGTATCTATATATATATTGAATATAAGTCGTAATATTTTTCGTTAATTAATGATTAATTATTATCCATGGTAGATACTCTTAATAACTATTATAAGGATATATAGATGATAAATATTACTATTATAATATATAAATTTTTATATGTTATATTTGACTGTTCTAATAATAATTGTTATGATATATTTATACATATTAACTAATATTATAATTAATAGATAAAGATCTAAAAATATAATATAATTTAATAAAAAAGAAAAGTATAATTGATATGTGTCGAAAAATTAATAAAAGTCGGTACGAGATTGTGAGGTTAGTATCGACCAAAAACGTGGACATAAATGGAAAAATGGCATCTGATAATTAATAAGGTATAGATATATATTATATAGATATATATTATAGTAGGTACCTATATTGTATTAAAGTACTAAAGCATTATTTTGTTTAGTTTAATAATATTATAATTCATATAATTATAATATATTAGATGAAATTATATAAAATATTGTATATGTATTATCCAGTTACTTAATTATGATTATAGTGATATATATTTAGCATTATTATGTTATTATTTGATTAATTATTATGATGTACGATATAATATAATTATTTTATTATATATTAAGCTCAAGTGGAATGTTATAAAACAAAATAGGAAATATTTATAATAGGGTTATAACAATACGTGCTATCCTTAACACAAAACTTTAATCACTTTCACCTCATTAAGAACACTAATGTAATTCTAGACTTAATACCTAATGTAATCTGAAAATTGCAGCTTATTTATAATAATCGACATATTACCAATGAAAATACTATAATTAATACATCTTAATTTTGTACTATAATAAATATGTAACTAGTATACAATAGCTACGTATTAATATTTCCTCACATCTCGAGTATCTGTTGAGGTAGGCACCTTTGAATCCGTACTGAAATAATCCATATGTGTTTCTGTAATCACACTAGTGACGAATCATCAGTGCGTCATGCCACTGTTCAAACAGGCTCCTCGCTCTCCTCATTTCTCTAGGTATATTCCTTCTTACGTAGCGCATATATGCGTATAAATGGTGCCTAAATCTTTTTCAATCCTCCGTGTCGCTCATAGGCTTTCCTCATCATCCGATCTATATGTCATATTTCCTGTGAATATTTCATCTACTCCGTTGATGCGTTCTATCTAGTGTTTGTTGAGAAACCTCTGGGTATGCTCTCAATAGCGCACACATTCAAATCTGGCATCTGATTATAACTCACGTATTGAAATGTCATAAATCTAACTTCGGCTCATTGAGGAGTTTATTATTATATATTCAGTCTCCTATTACTTGCTATCTCTAAAATTGTTCTCAATCATGAATAAATAATACATATTGAATACTGTGTTTTTATTCATAGTTATTATAAATTTATGTGAGAATATAAATTTATATCTATAATTTAATTTTAATAGTAAATTTATAGAAAAAAATCTTTTATTATTAATTATGTTATATATAATTAGATTGATTATTATTAATTGATTTATATACTTATAATATCCTAATTATTTATTTAGATTTGCATGTATACATTTCTTTTTCTTAATTATTGTTTAATTTTTATATTACCATATTTATCTATTATTATATATTATGCCTCTAGAACATTAAATTCGATTAACCCGTTTTTCACGGGAATCACCATAACTCAGATTAAATGTTGTACAAAATCATAATAAGGTGATGATATCGGATGATCATATAGGTAAATATAGATATTATAATAACAGCTTTAATAAGATAACTCGGTCCGTACCCGCCCGCTCTGTATAGTAAATATGATTCAACCCGTATACACCAGCTATTTTTTATCAATATTGTTTGACCTGCACCCACCCTATGTTTAATAAAGTTCCAACTAGGCAACCATCGTCTAATATCGATCACATACTCTCAAGCTTATAATAAGTAAAATAATTATTTTTTTATATATATAATTATATAACTTTTTTTAATTGGCCGCTAACTTATATTTACTCATTAACTCTAGCCTAACTAAAACTATCCCCTCTTGATAGATTGGAATCCTCCATCACTCTCATAAGGAAACACTTATCTAAGTACAAGTAAGCTAGATAATCATCGATACCTATATTTCAAAAGACCTCTAGGCCAACCAAAATGTATTAACAGGTATTGGTCTTGTGAATATCTGCTACTGGCCGGAAATAAAAAACTGAATCTTTCTCATTATAAACAAACGTTTTATCTATATCGACAACTTATGTTATCACGTATTTTAATCACCCTAAAAAGAACTTATTTTAAATACTAGATCATTTCCTAATCTAATTGACTAGCATATAAATTTACCTTTCCAAATCACAGAATACATCTACATTAAATAAATATAAGTATCAGGAATTAATAGACAATAGTAATCCATCTCCAACTACTATATTGATGAGGAGGCGCCTAAAACTACTGGATACAAATGCTATAAAGACAGTGTCAAATACAGTCAGCAGCAATCACGATAAAAACAGCCGGCTCCTCAACCTTGGAATCTATTCGGGTTACGCATAGCGTGTTTTAAGTTTACGGTTGCCACTATGGTTTACAACAACCATGCGCTGCAGATCTAATGACAACCTACTGCATTATCCTAGATACTCTCATCTCGCCTTGTGCTAATCTAGGTGTGGAGAATGAACCAGAATCCGACGCCATTTGTGCACGCTGATGAGTACCAACAAATGAAGCTAATATCACTGATGATCGAATTGCGATATCAGTCTCTGATACTGCTGAGGGTCCCGAACACTGAGAGTATCCGTAAAACCAATCATGAAACAAGCATTGATCAAAATTTCAATATCAATGATAACAATAAAATTATACTAATATAACAATAACAGTAGTATATATAAATACATAAATACATAAACTTTATATATATTTTATATATCACTTCATTTCAAATACGCAAGTTATTTCCATTTCTATTTGCTTCAAACTATAAACGTGATATTCAGTTACACGGGACCAAAATGCTTTGATCAAAAAAAAGAATGATCGCATTTAATTAACGAAACACATGCATCTTTTATTAATATCTAATATTAAATTCACACCTTTTATTCTTTCTATTCGTCTCCTCCTTCTACCATTCCTCCCTTCTTAGAGTAATATTCTTAAATTTTTTTTTCATACTACCGTACCACGTTCAATACATATCATACACGATCAGCAAAGGAATAATCCCATATTATTCATCCAATGGTCAAGTAATTCTAGGATCCTGAGTTTACTGCAAGCAATATATCTGAGAGACATACCTAATGAATTGAGCTACTAATGTTTAGAATATATTTATATCAGATTATATTATATAAGTAAATATAGAGAACTCAATACATATATAATTAAGTATATATATAATATATATTATATTAATATATAATATTTATATAGTATAATAAAAGCTATTAGATATATTTATATATATAATAGATATAATATCATATAGACTTAATCTAGGTGTGAGAGTACTTGGTAGGAGCGTACATAAGTCAGTAGGTTAAGAGAAATTATAAATAGATTTATTAGGTAAAGACATCGATTAAGTAAACAGTAAAGCGTTAGGGTCGGTGACTTATTTATACGGCAACAGAATGATCAAGTAAATGGCTATCATTCCCATCTCACCAGTTATTGGTTACTTAAGTTTTAGTTTAATTTTCTTTAGAAGTAGCTGTTAATTATATATATTATATAGATATATAGATATTATTGCTTAATATATATATCATAGCTTATATAATTAAAGAGTAACTAAATATATAAATATTTATTATTATCAAAATAATATAATATTATATAATATAAATTAATTAATTTATATGTATATTATATTAATTATAATATTATATAATAAATATAATATATATAATATATATATATATATATTATTATAGATATAATATATTTATTTATATATATATATATAATATTTTTATATTAATATAATTAAATATATTAGTATTCATATAATATACTTATGATGTATATTAGTTATAGTATATTATATATATAATATGGAATTATATTTAATAATATATATATATATATTATATTAATTATATAAAATAGATATATAGATATAATATTATATATATTTTACTATTAATATATAGTATTATAAATTTAAAATAATATCATAGTGTTATAATATTTATAGTATTACGATATATTTAAACTAATATTATAATAGATATTTATATAATATTATATAATATTATTATATAAATAATAAATAAATATATATAATAATCTATATAAAGCTAAATATAATATATATATATTTCAATGATATGATATTAGTACAAAAGTTAATCTTATATTCATGTATAACAGTTATAGCGATGATTTGTATATAATAATATATATTTAACAAATAAATAATAATTTTACAATGAATAAATAATTAAAGTAATAAAAAATAAACAGTTAAGTAGAATAATATATATATATGAATTAATTAAATAGATATTAATAATTTATATTAAAATATATATAAGATAATTATGATATAAATAACAAATGATAATTGTAAAATAATATAGTATATATAATAATATTAATAAATAAAATATATTATAACTTAAATAACGCATATATAATATACTATTAGTAATTATATAATTAAATATAGATATTATTTTATAAATATAATATATATATATTAAATTAATTAAATATTGATATAATAAGATATAATAAAAAATATAGTAATATATATAATATTAAGTTATAATACATTATAATATTATAATATATAAATTATAATATATTTTGAATAAATTATAATATTAACTATAATATAATATATTAATAATATATTATAATTAAAAATATATATATATATATTATATATATATATATGATAAATATATATATAAATAATATCATATATATACTATAGTATATTAATTAGAACATTGAGAATTAGTAATAACTTATATATTATAAATAAATATAAGTAAAATTCAATATAGATAGAATATAATATATACTAATATGTTATATATAAGAATATATTATAAGTTATATAATAATACATATAGTAAATGATTAATAGTTATATGAAAAAATTTATAATTATTAAATATATAATGATTCGACGGTCATGATCGAATAAAGACGCGTATAAAACTAGAAGTGAAGCGAAAGAGAAAACATCGAGAGGATAGAATCTGGGGAGGAAATGAGACAATGTTACTTGATAGTCAGTAATATTTAGTGGAAAGTAATAATATAAGAAAATCTATATCATTACTAATAAGAAAGGAACACGAAAGCTAACGATTATAGTGTATATTAAGAATTGTGTCTTATTCATAGAAAAAGAGAAGTGATATAATTAAGTTTCAAGATTTTGGTTGAAATATAACTATATTTATTACAAATATGTTTAATGGATATTTGCGGAAATTTCAAAATTATGAATTTGAAAATTAAATTATTTTAAAGTAATATTCAGTATTAAATAAATCAGTGAGTATAGGTGATTTGATAATAGATCCTTCAGAAGTGCTACTTTAGGAAAAAGCATTTCTTTAAATATAATATTTTGATATGCGATTTTAAAAAAAAACAATAATATATTGTGAGTAACTTGAAACACTTAGTTACGTACTTAGTGAACAGAGCTAAAGTGTGTAAGCTGAGCAAATCTCTAAAGCTTAATCGTGTCGATCTATATTGAGTTAAGATTTCTCTAGTTGCATGGTAGCATAGAGGGTGAAAACCCCTTGATCTATAATACATAATTTCTATTTTTATCATGATGAAAATTATAGTGTGAATTGATACAACGATTCTGTAAACTACTTAGTCTAGTGAGTTCAACCTAGACGCCACCTTGCAACCTGTTAGCGGTGGAAACTATTAGGCGTATATGGTATTAAAAAAATAAATAGCACATAGTAATAATAATTAATATATGTTAATAATTTTCTATAGTATGTTAAATATATATATATGAATATATAATTAATATATATTATATTGTAATAATATTATTATTGTATATAACTTAGCTTATTTTTGTATAAGTTATGATATGTATTATTTAAATATAATATATGATATATAATATCTAATAATATAATATATGATATAATATATTTTTAATAGATGTTAAATATTATATAATATTAGCTTATTAAATAATATATTATAATATATATAGATATATTATATATATAAGTTATATAATATATAGTTTAATATATAAATTATTAAATTTTTATAGACTCTATTTATGATATATATACTAATTATATAAAATAATTATATACTTTACTATATATATATATATATAATATATTAATATAATTTATGAAGAAATATATATATAAATAATATAAAATATAAGTATTATATTATAATATGTATTATAATTCTACTAATAATTATTATATGATTAGATAGTATATATAGTATTCTTATGTATAGTATTTTATTCACAATCAATCATACATTTTTTATTTAACTTTAATAATGATTAACTACACTCAACTTTAATAGGAATATTAACTATATCTTTATGGTACTGCAATGATAAGGAAATCAAACACAACAGATAGAGTTTATAATATTATTAAAAATATTATATACATTTACTATGATATATATAAAAAACGAGAGTTATATATAGGTATTTTTCGTGATTAGGATATTATTAATTATTATTAATATATATAAATAATATAATGTATTACGATTATATATATAATATATAATTATATTAATTATATTATATTAATAGTATTAAATTATATAATATATATATATTCTTTTAATAAGTAAAGTATTATATTAATATATTATATCAAGTATTATATATATAGTATTATATATATTATATAGTATTATATATATAGATATATATATAATATAATATAATAATTATATAATATATTATATATATATATATATTTATATTAATATAATATATATATATATTATATTATGATATATATATATAATAATATATATATCTTATTTACTATATATAAAAATAATATATATTATAGTTAATATAATATTTATTTAATAATAATATAGTTAATAATATAAAGATTAATATATATAAATATATTATAATAAATATTATATATGATAAATTATTAATTATATATTATAAATATAATATATAGATATAATAAATATTATTATATAAATAGTAATATATATATACTATATATATTTAATATATGATTAAAAGAAATGTAATATAGTATATATATATATATATAATTATTAAAATTATAATTATATATTAAATATATATATTAATTTATTATATAATATAATATATAAAGGATAATTAATGATATTGATAAAGTATATAATATATATTTATTTATAATATATATTATATATTAATATTTATATTATAATATTTAATATAATTATTATATATTTATATGATCTAATTTTAAATAAATTTAATCAAACCTGTAATTACTAATATATTAATTATTATAATAATATTTATAATTAACATATATATATTAATTAATACCCACTATAAATATGATATAACATATTATAACATATAAACTTGTTATATTATAATTATGATTAATATATATATATAATATATAATTATATATATTATATTATATATTTTATATATATATCTAATAAAAAGTATATATATGAGATATATTAATATTATTATTATAATACGTAGCTTAGTATATATAATAATAGTAATATATAATATATATATTTAATTTTATTATATAAAAATAATAAAGTTATTCATATAAATATAATTTTATTTAATAATATATAATAATAATAGTTATATAATATTAGTAGAATATATATATTAATTAATAATATATTATATTATATATATATATAAATAATATATATAAAATTAAATATATATATATTAATATAATATATATATAATATATATATAATATATAGATATATCATATAATCATATTAATTAATGACATGCGTATTGATATAGTATATATATGTTAATATTATATATAATAATAATCTACAATATATATTATATATATTAATAATAATAGTAATTAAATATATATATAATGAATATATATATTAATGTTATAATAATAATTATATTATAATAATCATATAATATATATATGTATAATAATATTAAAATCATATAATATATATATATAATGAATAATTATAATATTATATAAATATTATATTATATATAGTATATTATATTATATAATATTGTTATATATAAAATAATATAATAATATTATATTATATTAATATATGAATATAATATAATATGAATATGTATATATATATATAGTATTTAGTATAATATATTAATAATATTAATTATGCTATATAATTAGATATTAGGACCTATATTAATCAGAATTATACTATGCTAACTAATATAATGTAATAGAATATTATATTAATATATATTAAGTAATTTTAAAGTATTGTATTAAGTATATTAAAATATAATATAAGTAATAATTAATTATAGTATAATATATATTATAGTATATATAAGTATATTATATATATATAGTATATAATAAATAATAATAATGTAATATTTTAATAATTAATATATATATATATATTATATTATTTAATATAATATAATATATGAATATATATACGTATTAAAGAGGCATAGATTTGAGATAATAGTAAAAGTGATAAGTAATAATAATAACATAAATTTATAATAATAATAATAATAATCAAATTAAATTAAATAAATTAATATAGATAATTTATGAATTAAACTAATAAATGATAGTCGGTCAAATATATATACTACTACATATAACTATATGAATAAATAAATAATAATAATAAATTATACAAGATATAATATACTTGAATCATAATTTTAATTAATATATATATATATAATATTAAATAAATAAATAATAAAGTAACATAAATAAATAATTTATATGTCATACAATTAATAATTAAATATAAATGAAATTATATAATAATGAAGAAATTTTTGTTCCTAGATATATAATAATATTAATATTTATATTAATATAATAATAATTATATAAGACATATTAAAAATATAATAGTGGTAGTGTAATAATAATATAATATAATGATCAATTTTAATAATATAAGAGTTTAGTAATTAATATTATAATAAAGAAGAAATCTAATTAATTAATTAAGTTGTAACGAAATATTAACTTCAATAATATGTAAATAATACATAGATAATATTAAATTTTTTTATACTTATAAAAATAAACGAAATAAATAATAATAAAAGAAAAAATATTATATAATAATATATAATAAGAGGAAAATAAACTAATTAAAATTCATGAAATTTTTATTAATAATAATGAATATCTCGGAAATAAATCTGAAACTAATGAATTAATGAGGACTCAAATATGTAATCAAAAATAATTACAATAACAAATATACATTAAATATGAAATAATAATGTCAGTGAAATATAATAATAATAAATAAACTAATAATAATCAATAATAATAATTAATAACAATAATTAGTAAAGAGTAAAGAAAATCTTAAATATGAAGACAATATACGAAAATACGTTATTCGTGAAAGCAATTAATAGCATTGGAAAAAAGAAATAAAAGTAAGCCTCGAATTGTGCGACGCGTAACGGCCGTTTACAGCAGAAATCAAACAAGGACGGACTAATAAAGATAAGTATATTTCCGATGAATATAAGATAGTAAATAAATATGGAATTAATAATTACAATGAATGTAGACGTCGATTACATTGAATTGAATGAATAATCTAATAGCGTCCCTGTACTCAGTAATTTATGCGATTGTCAAATGGGTTTTTCTGTAAATTTACATTTTTTATTGAATAACATTAAAATTTACAAATTGTTAATATTTTTAAATAGCAATTTTTTAATGTTAATTTCTTTAGGAGTTTGTACTTAGATGTACGTTGTGTGGATATATTTTTATTTGAAATTAATGCAAAGAAATTAGAATATTATTATATATAAGATTGAACAAAATATATTAGATCTATAATTCTGGTGTATAGTTATATATATGTTTTAACAGTATAAAATTATTTAAATTAATATATTAATTTCGTTATATAGCTATATGAAATGTTAATTTAACTAATATATATATTTAATAATAAAATATATTATTTATATATAATATAGTAGAATATTTTTCTATTATATATAAAATAAATTAATTATATACTAAAGATATAAGATAATTAAAAATTGTATATAAAGGATATATATATATATGATGAGTCAGAAATTTATATATATATAATATAGTAATATTTAATAAATTTTGAATGACATGTATAATATTAATACATATAAATATAACTAAATATCAATTATAAAAGTATTTAAGCATATATATGAATTAGTATAATATATATATTAATTGAGATCATAAATAAATATATCTTAATGATAATAATTGAATATAATATATTATAAGTAATTAGTACTATACTATATGATTTATCAATATAAGAATATAATAACCATCTAATAGTTGATATGTTATATATATATAATTCATATATTATATATAGCTATTAATTTAAAGTTAATGGATGTACATGAAGGGTTGGGCACCCGATTCCTGTTGTTAACTCACAGTTAGCTCCTACTTTAACGGACTTCTTTTTGTAAGAACGAGTTACGACTGGGTTGACTTATTGGCTTCAATGATAATCGCTCCGAAAAATTGTTCCGTTATTTTTCATCTAGGTGCCTTACGGATTGTTTGTATACGATCTTGACTTGAATGATATGCGAATGCGCCAATATTGTGCCAACATGTTCGAGGATAAAAAAAATTTATCTCTTTTTTGTTATATATATATATATATATTACTATAATATATCTATATATATATATACTATATATATAGTAGCTATATTATATACTAATTATAACTACTACTATAGCTAAGTATATACTGAATGATATATAGTAACTATAGTAGATATATATACTATAGTAATATATACGTTGTGTAGGTATATAATATATAGTATATATAGTATAATAATAAAATTATATATTCATTTGCACGTAGCTATTTATTATATATATAGTATATTATATATATTTAGATATATATATGAATTAAAATATAAAAGATAATACTACTATATATATACTATACTATATTAATATATATTAATAATAAGTATATACTATATATTAATATAGTATGTATAGTTATGTATATATAAAATAAATAATAGTAGTTATATATATATAGTATTATATATACGTATATATATATATATATATTATATCTATATATATAATATTATAATAATATATATATATTATTATATATATATAAGTATTTATATATATATATAATATCATTTATCGATAAGTATATCTATAATAATAATAATAGTACAATATAATATTATAGTATATATAATTATATATATATAGTATATATTAATATATAACTTTAATATTATATTAACTATATTTATTATATTATATAATATATATATATAATATTATATACTATATATATAGTATTACTATATAAGTAGAATTAATATATATATAATGAATATATGATTACCAGTATTTAGTATATACTGGACATATAATATATAATAATATACTAATATATATATATAGTATATATATATATATATATATATTAGATATATATATATAGTATTATAAGTATATATACTTACTTTCTTGAATTGTACAAAGTATGGTACTATAAAATTTCTTACTTAGCACTATGATGTACCTAGATAAATAACGTGGTTAGATTTTCTATAAGTATAGCATAGTATATTAGTAATCATATTTATATACTATATATATATATAAAATAAATATAGAATAATATATATATAGTAATAAATAATAATAGATATTATAATATTATAATATCATATATATTATATAGGTAGTAATATATATATACTATATATATCATGGATATATAAATATAGTAATATATATATTATATAGCAGTATATAGTAGTAGTATGTATATAATATATATATAATGATAGTATATATAGATAGTATATATAGGATATTAATAGTTAGTATTAGTAATAGTATTTATATTACTAATAATATATTATAATATTAGTTATATATATATCATAATATATATAGTCCACGTGTAAAATTAAAGGTAAGATTATATATATTATATATATATATAGTATTATATAATATATATAAGGATAGTATATAGTTATAGGATATATATAAGGTACGTTAAGATAGGCTATAGTACTTATATATTACTTCCCATGACCATAGGTACTTAAGTTATTGACGTGCCCTTAGAAGTAGCTGTACTATTAGTATATTCATAGCACTATTGTATAGTATATATATATACGGTAACTATAGTTATATATATACTATAGTTAATATATATAATATCAATATATTTAGTATATGCTACGATAGTATACAAGTGGTTATAGTTATATTATATAGTATATTATATAATTTATTTATATAGTATATAATATAGGTCAGAGTAGATGTAATTAGTATATAATATTATTAGTATAATTAATATATACGTATATTAGGTAATATATATAATTATTATATGTATTATATATATAAATAGTATAGGATCCTAACAGCCGTAGATATAGTATATATAATGTATATATATATAGATATGGATATATTATATAATATATATGTATATATAGATAGCGTATATTAGCAGCTATGTTTATCTTAGCTCTATAGGTATTATAATAATATAATATATATACGGTATAGAATATAGTATACTATGTAGTGTACCTGAGTATATAATTCTGATAGATATGGTGATATTATATATTATTATTCCCCAATATAGATATATATATAATATATTAGATAGGGATATGATGAGTATATATATATATATCAAATATTATATATGAATAGTATATAGATAGATAGCTATATTATTATATTATATAGTATATTGAATATATCATATATTATTTTATATTATTAGTATATTATAGTATAGTATATATATATAGGTATAATATATATCATACTATATATAATATATCTTATATGTATATAGTAGGTATAAATTATAGAAAATATAGGTATATAGTAATAATGAGATATAATACAAGATATAGGTGTCATTGTAATATATTAGTATAATATATAATAGGATATGAGTATAGTATAGTATTATATAGTATAGTATATATAATATACAATAATAATTTATATATATATATATTTATTAATAAATGAATATAATATGGTATTATAGTAATAGGAGAGGTAATACTATATAACTAATATTAAATATAGTTAATATATATATTAGTATACTATATATATATAATATATAATTAATATATATATCTATATAATATATAGTATAAATATTTTATTATTATTATATATATATAGTTATATATTATAATATAGTAACTATAGTATAATATAGATACTTGTCACTTAATATATTATTAGATAATAATATGATACGTTACGTTATATATATTATATACATATATAGGAAAATAGTTCAAACTTTAGGGTAGCGATATATATAAGTAAAGTATAGCTATATATAATATTAAGCTATATAATATATATAGTATATATATATAAATAATAAATGTATATATATAATATATATAATTTATAACGTATTAAATAGCTTATACAATATATATAGTATAAAAGTGCAGTGGCGGGTGGGTCAGCTAGTCCATATGGGAGCTATATAATAGTAGTATATGTAGTGTAGTATAATCACTGTAGTGCTATAAGTAATATGGTATAATCTACGTATAGGTATAGTATAAGTATAGTGTGAGATAGTAACCGTAACTACTATGAATATATATAACAATCTAGTATAATAATTGCTTTTAAATACTTATATACATATATCTAGGTTAGTATATATATAGAGTATATATATATATATACCTGACTATATTATTATAAATATGATATATACGATTACCATTATATATATACAGAAACTATGTAAGAAAATATATACACAAATATTACTGTACTACTCAGTATATACTGACCATCCAGTTACATTACTGATATATTGTTATATTATCAGTATATTGATAGTACATACGGTATAGTCATATAATATTAATGTGATATATATATAGTATATCTTAATAAATAAAGATAATTATATATATATATAATTAAGTACTTATGATAATAGTATATAGTACTATATACATATATATATTAATTATATCATTAGAATAAGATATTACTATCATATCCATAAGTATATAGTACAGTAATATACTAGGTATCATATACTATATAGTTATTATATTAGTACTATATAGCATATATAGTAATATATAGCTATAGCTAACTATATAGTGATAGGTATGATATAAAGCATATATAGACCGTATAGATACTAGATCATAATATATTATATATTTATATATAATAATTATATATAAATAGTATGTAGTATAATAATATAATTATACACAGGTAGGGTATATATACATATTAATTTTATATTACTGGATTGTTTTGGCTTGATTTCTTGATGAATCGGAAAAATATATAATTATATATTTCAGTATTATAGTATAGTATATATGATATATATTAGTGAATTATACTGCTTTTGGTAGTAGACTAGTTAGTATATATGACAGGAGTATATATATATATAGGATATTATAATATATATAATTATATAATATAATATATTTAAAGCTATATATATAATAGTATAATACTAGCACAATATAACATATTAAGACATTATTATATAATTATAGTAGTATATAACATGATATGTAATATATTTTTATTATATAATATAGATTATAATATATATATAGTATAGTATAAAGTATAATAATATATATATAGGGTAAAAATACTAAAAATATATAGGTACAGATATACATTATTATAACTATAATATTATATAATACAATGAATTATATAGTATATTATATAGTCGCAAGTATTATATAACTATATATATTAATATAGCTATATAGTGAATAATATATATATTTAATTATAGTAAATATATATATATGATAGGGTATTACATATTATAAATTAATATAGTTATATTATATACCTATACTGAATGTATATAATATGTTATCATTTCCAGTGTGAGAAGAGTAAATAATAATAATAAAAAATAATAGATAAAGATTCTTATTAGATGATAAGAGCAATGATAAATACTAAAATAATAATGAAAAAAGAATAATAAAAAGTTATTAATCGGACCACACTAGATACATAATAAGTATATAAGATAATATTAATAAATAATAATAATACTAATACAATTAATAATCTAATATACACAAATAAATAATAGATAATAATAGGATAATAATAAGATGGAATAATAATAATGAATAATAATAATAAAATAAATAATAATAATAATGATAATAATAATATTAATAATTATAATTAATAATAATAATTAATAATAATCAATAATGAATAATAATAATAATAATCAAATAATAATAAAATAATAGATAAATAATAATAATAATAATAATAAGGGGATAATTAATAATAATAATACTTAATAATAACAATGATTAATAATAATAATAGCTAGAATAATAAGATAACGTAAATAATCATAATAATAATAATAATATATAATATTGATAATTTAAAATTATGAATAATATGTCACCATGATCTATTGAATATTAATAATTGTAATTAATTCTAAATAATGCTTTAATAATAATAATATATAATAATAATAAATCATATAATAATAATAATAGTTACCCAGGGAGTTTAGCGTGGGGCATAGAGTGGGGAAGATCAATTTTATGATAAACAAATAATGAACAGTAGGACTAAATTTTGAATAATTATTTGGATTATATTATTATTATATAATATATATATATATTATAGTATAGTAAAATATTCACCCAGTAGATGTATGTAATATATAGAGAGAAAAATACGCGACATATATATAGTTAATAATATATAGAGTAACTATAAATATTATAATTTATATAAGATTTATATATATTATATTATACTATATATATATGATATAATATATTAAGTATAATATATAATTATTTACGATATAATATAATTATATAATATATATATATAATATTATGTTATATATGTGATAATATAATAATATGATATATATATATATTATAAGTAAGATGAGTATTATATTATATAGATATATAGTTTGATAGGCAAAAGTATACGCTCATAACTGTTTATACATAGTACTATTGTATATGACATAGTAATGATATAGTATAATAATATATATTACTATTGTTTGCTAATTTTAGTTGAATATAAGCTTATTTATATATCTATAAAAATTATCTTAATTATATATATATAATTATATAATAATATATATAGTATAATTAATGATATAGTATTAAATATATATACTTATGTATCAAAATTCCATGTGAAAAGTAATAATAAATAGAAAATAATTAATTACCATAAATATATATAAATATTAATAAAATAATAGAATAAAATAATATAAATAATAAGATCAATAAATAAAATCAATAATAACATAATGAATAAATAATAATAATGGAATAATACAACAAATGAATAATAATAATATATTAATGAATAATAATAATGAAAATAAATTTATAATAGATAATAATAATAATAATAATAATAATATGAGATAATATAATTAATGAATAAGAAGTAATAAAATAATAAGAATATAATAACATAAATATAATAACTAACAAAATCATAATAAAATAGATAATAATAATAATTAATAATTAAGAATAATACAATTAATAATTAATATGAATAATAATAATAATAAGATAATAATAATATTAAATAATGATAATGAATAATAATAATAAGTTAATAGATATAATAATTAATAAACATTTAATAAAAAAGAAATATTACATAGTACTTATAACAACAATAATGGAGGATTAAACAATAATGAAATAATTAAGACTAAAATAATCATAAGTTAGTAATATCGATAATGATTATAATATATGAAAGATAAAATAATTGAATAATTTAATAATAATAATAATAATAATAAAAATAATAGATAATATAATAAATAATAATATGTATGTGTATATATATAAATTTCCATGATGAGATAATAATTAATATAATAATAATAATAATTGATTATAAGGAAAATAAGGAAGCTAATAATAATAATAATTACGATAATAGATAATAAATAATATAATAAAATAGATAATATAAATAGATAATTAATAATAAGGTAATAATACACTAATAATGGATAATAGATATAATAAATAGATAATAGATATCGATAAATAATTAAATAATGTGTATCCGCAAGTTTATTCGATCGCAAAGCTGTGTTTTCTTTCTACCCATTTTGATGATAAGCTAGAATGGTACAGATATATATATTTTTGAGCCAATGTACAGGACCCACCAATTACTTAATCATATGTAGGATATATTTATTTATGTATATATTAGGTAGTATACTATATAGTAATTATATCATGATACTTATACTATAATTAGATAAATATGATATAATAATAATATAATAATATTTAGATAGTATTATATGCCAAGAGGTGGGCACGATGTCCGATTACTCCGTTACTCAGACTGACTGAACGGAAATTCGTTTTGTTGGAACGGAAGTAACGGACTCGTAGCTTTTTGTCTTGCGAGTGTTAACGGCTCCGAAAGAGATTAGCATATCTCAAAAAGATTAATAGATATATAATATTATATAATAGTATATATAGTATATATATATTATTATATATATGGATAATAATATATTAGATTATATATAATATATACTATATAGTATACTATATATGTATAATTTAGTAGTGTTAATTTTATGTAGTATACCGTAGTAGTATTAATATATATATAATATACTATGTAGTATATATATATTATATAGTATAGTATATATATATATAGGTATAGTAATAGATATCTTATATATATATATATAGTTATACTATACTTATATATATGTGTATATGATGATATATTATATATAGTATATATAAGTAATTATAATAGGTATATATACAGTATATATAGGGTATATATATAGTGATATAATAAATTCTGAAAAATTATATAAATTAACTTTTGTAGAAAGCAAATATCTATAATAGTTCAAACTCTAAATCATAAAGTAGATAATATTTGACGTAATAATCTTTGTAAACAAATTAAAGCTAAGAGATGTATCAAAAAGTTTACATAATTTGTTAGCATGGTTTAGTTGTTCGATGAGAATGGTAAGAAAGAGCAAAACCGATTGCATAATAAAGCTTGAGGGTTAAACTATTAATTATTATTAGTAAGTTATATTGATTATTATTAAATTATTATATTATTATTATACCTTTACAACAAGCATGTATTACTTATTCTATGCATTTTTGTATTCATTAATATTAAAACTCTTGGATTATATATTATGTTATTATTATTATTGATATTATTCTATTATTATTCATTTTATTATTAAGTATTGATTATTATTATTAATATTATATAATTATTATTATATATTATTATAGGTATGTTATTATTATTGATTATTATAATTGAAACCTGATAGTTATTATTATTATTGATTATTATTAATTATGGATTGATTATTATATTATTGATCATTATTATTTTATTATTTATTATTATTATTCATTATTATATACTTATATTGATTATTATATTATATTTATTATTATTCATTATTATGTTTCATGGTATATTATTATTATTATTATATTGATTAATTATCATTATGTATTATATATTATTTATGATATATTATTCATATATTAATATTGTGATTATTCATAATTATTATGGTTAGTATTATTATGGTATTATTGATTATAAATCAAAGAACGTGCAGGAGAGATTGTGACGATTTAGGGGATTGGAGTTGTCTATTAGACAACGCGCTTATATGGAGGAGGTAATGTGTTACCGGAGGATTGGGAGAGAGAAGCAGCTATAAGGTACCACGTATATCGCAGGGTAGAGGGAGATACAGCGTAACTGCAGGAATATAATAGGGAAATTAGTTTATTAAGATGAGCAGGTAAGGAAAGAGACAATATAGTGGGCATATGGTTTGGGTTCGAACAGAATGCCGGGCTGATGACTACAAGATGATTGTGAAAGGAACGTTAAGTGGCGGTGTAGACAGTTGGTAGAGGGATTTGGTGGATCAAGATTTTAAATTGAAACGAAAATGCATAAGAAGAAAATAGTGTGAGGAAGGTGGATTAAATGTTTTAGAGTTTTTGGATTTTTTAACAGGCGATGATGAATATTGATAGATGGGGGAAGTCTAGTATGTGGCATGGTGTTGATTGATTATATGGTGTGGAGGTAGAGTAAGCTTTCTAGAATCGGAGATTCAAAGAGTTACTGTATGACGATAGGTGAAGCGTGGGTATAGATGATAAATGGAAGTTGAAAGTTATTGTTTTAATATTGAATTTGCAGATGTGACGGCAAAGACTGGTTATGTCTCTTGTGTATACTATATAGAATGATATATGATATATATAACTCGTATATATAGTGATTATATTATAATTGCTATAATGTTATTAATATAGTAGTATTATATATATATATACCATATAATGTGGAAAGACTTAAGTCTACTATTATAATATATATAGTAAGGATATTATATATATATAGTTTTATTCGCTTGGTCTGTATGGATAAAGTATAGCACAAGGCGGTATTTGATAAATTTTTTTAAATAATTAGGTCTGTCGTTAGTGTAAAATTTAACTGGTAGAGTGATGTTAGAGATTGCTGTGAAAAATTATGAATAGATTAGGTTTTGTAATGGCCAATGTTTTAGGTTTACTTTCAGCTGGTGTTAGTGTGAACATTGGTAATGTAGACAGGTATGCAGTGCGTAAGTTGGTGTTAGGTTTGTCGTTGTGTACATGTATTCTAGTGTCACGTATGGATTTGCTATGTAGCTTGATAATAATTGAAGACGCATGTGTTAGTATGTTAGCAGTAGTAGGATACAGCTTGTTTATTATATAAGAGGGAGAACGTCCATTTTTGTGCTATGTTATTATCCGAAAAGGGATATACTCGAAATGCGAATCGGCGTAAGATCATAGTCGTTAATGTAAAATCTTAACATTGATATGTGGATATAGCATAGTGCTTGAAATACTGTTGAATAGGTTGACGTTTTTACCTGCTGTGCCTATGTACCTTACTACATGTTGTTAAGAGTGGAATAGGGAAGCTTTGTTAGGTTCGTTGAGATAGTAGGTTTGATTGTCGCTGTGAGGTGGTTTAGGTTATGTCATGTGTATCATATTCAATTTCTTAGTTCTGGTTATGCGCGTATGTGAGCGGTTATATTAACTGTAAAAAAGCAACTGATTACGTTGTAAACAGTGATATTGCAGCGTTGGTTAGTATATTGAAAGAACTTCTTGTTTGTGTACTATCTGTTTGATTCCGAAATGACTCACTCGATATATGACCTGAGATCAATAGATCGAACTTAGACAAGAAGTCATGAGGAGAGGTATGGGGGAAGGAGTTGATGGTCTTGAGGTTACTGATTCTAGCTGCTTGTAAAATCAGTAAACTATGTACAGACTTTACCATATTAATTCTCTATTCCAAATAACTTTTTAATTTATGTTGATGTTTTTTGGATACAACTTTGTTATTTTTAATCATGTTATGTTTTGGATAAAACTTTTGTTGTGTTTGGCAATTATTTGCGTTGGGGGATTATGATATGTGGTGACTGGTAAGATTATGTTACAATTATTGTTAACATAATGTACTATGATTATATAAAAGACTTGGGGTGTTACGAGTGTAGCATATATTGGCGTTGGTCTGATATGATAATCGAACAAGGTTGTGATGCATTTTTTGCTAAATATTTCTAATTGGAACAAAGAATTAACGTTAATATGTTAGAGATTGCTTTGATAAATACAGGTGTTATGAATTGAGAGTTTAGGCGTTGCAGCAATGTTAGTATAGTTTACTGCTGTGTAAGGTGATGGACTGTTGTTTTATAATGTTAACAGTCATTTATTCGTGTCGTAGAGTTGTTTAGTGTTTTGTCGATTGTTATCATTTTTTGTCTTAGGTCGATGGTTATGTATGTTAGCGGTGTTTTTTGATATCGGGAAACTTTATTGACGTAGGATATAATTCGTTGGATCAGCATATGATAATTTAGCCAAGTTGTAGATAAATTCTGTTGTTAAATTATTAGCGTGTTATATATTAGATTAAGCTGTGTATGCATAGAGATATGCTTGGAACAAAATGTGAAGTACAGGGTACGTTTATGATATGCTATGTTGATTACTTACTGATTGTTAAGTGCGGACCTTGGTGTAACTATATATAACGTTTAATATTCGTGCTTTAAGGGGTAGTAGTGTTTGTGTTGTGTACATAATATTCTCTAGACTGGATCGATGATATGCTAGGCTGTTCGATTATTAAGGTGGTTGACAAACTGTCTAAGGCAGCATATATTTCGCTTTGATCAGCTGTATATAAAGAAATGTCTTATTTATGTTTATTCAAATGATAACTCGTAACATGTGATTTGATGCAATAAGATCAATAGATGACGATAGAATCATGGGAGGTAGGTAGGATGGAGGGTCTAGGGTGGATGTTTGATTTTACTGATACTGATTGTAGGGTATGTCAAGACATTACCAATATCTTACTAAAAATGACTTTGAAGCTACATAGATCAGTAGATTCACGAATAATGGGTGGCAGGTGTGCGATGGCTGGTTTGATTTTACTGATTTCTTTGTATTAGAGTATGTAAAAAATTGACAATTTTACTAAAAAAACTATGACGTTGAGGATAAACCTAGTCAATAGGATCGAGTAGATAAGCTAGGATGCGATAGATCGAGGTAGGCGGGTGAGGGAGGCAGTGTTGAATTTACTGATTTGACTTGCTTTAGGTATAGCAAAAACATGACAATTGTTAGGTTAAAAAAATTAGGACTCTGAGATATAGATCAATAGGATCAATAGATGCACGGAAGGAGTAGAGGAAGGGCTCGGTTGATTTAATGATTTAATCAATTAAATTTGATTATTAGAAGATGAAAAGTGTATAGTTTGAGTATGAATTTGTGAGTAAGGGAAAAGGTGTTGGTATGAGTTTGTGGTTAATTTATTTATTTATCTTATTTATTTTTACTGTATTTATTTTTATTCATAAATGTTTCTGAACATTATTTTCAGTCGAAACTTTACTTAAGAAAAGAGCAACAATTCTTTTAATAGTTCAGATTTACTGGTGATTGTAGAGTGGATGGATAAGCACATGAGGCAATTTTTTATAAAAAATATGCTGTTGAATCAATGATCATAGATCAATAGGAATTCAATAGTCATCAAGTAGAGATTCACTGGGGATAAGGGTGAGATGAGGAGCGGCAGTTTGATCTTACTGAATTTACTAGCTTTGGTGTATACAAAGACGTATGAAATCTTTAGTAAAAACATTAAATGTTTTGGAATTAAAGATTTAGATCAATAGATCAAGTAGATCCACGGAAGGGGTGCGAGGAGGCTGATGTCGATGTTAATGAGTTTACTGAATTTACTGCATTTAGTTTATGTGAAAACGGTATATTTGTAAGTTATTAAACCCTTTAAAAAGAACAAGAAACGTTTATTATTATCTGTATTGTACTATTATTATTTATCTTTTATTTATTTCTCTTTCTTGATGGTTCTGAAACCATTAGTTTTGAAATCTCTACAGAACAGATAACATATATAAAGACCCACCAAGTATTGATTCGGTTACGACAGAATATTAATAAGCTCAGCACAGCATGTGCTACAGCAGCCAGGTGCCAGGGTACTGACAATCTGGACCTCTCTAACTCAGACTCCCTTCTTGCACTCTGTTCCTTCTCTGACTCTGATCGATCCTGTTAATCCTTCTTATGATATTTCAGTTCATTTTAAGGGGAGGACCCCTGAGGGGTGCCCCGACACCCTAACGATCTTGAAAGCCATCGTATTATCTGAATCCGGACTTCGTCCGATAACAATATAAGGATCAATTATTATTGTTTTATGATTGGTTTCGGATTAAGTTAACTCAGCACCGCATCGCTCCAGCACCGGAGCCGATGCCAACTCTTCAGATTCCGATTCCATTATTCTGAGAAATTTTCTAAGTTTCTGAATTTCTTCTCACGCAAATTCAGCACTTCTGACGAACATGTCAATTTTTTAAGGGGGGTGCGCCCCCTTCGGCGAATACGAATTCTTCCGATGTTTAATAATAATAATCAATAATAACTAATTAATAATAATAATAATAAAATAAGTAATTAATATATAATGTAATGAATACATAATAATAATAATCAATATAATAATAATAATAAAATAATTATATATAATTAATAATAATAATAATAATATATAATAATAATAATAATAATAATAATCAATAATTAATAATAATAATAATGAATAATATAATGATAATATGATATATATAATGAAATTATTGAAATGATAAGTAAATAATATATAATCAATCAATAATAGATAATGATAATGATAATAATAATAATTCAATTAATAATTAATCGAATTAATAATAATAATAAATAATAAAAAGATAATGAATAATGATGAATAATAGCGGTTAGTCGGTTGGGTCCATCGACACCTGGTCGATTGGTGTTTGCCGTATAGGCTAATTCACTACGGGACATGAAGGTCGCTCCGAAAAACCGCGCATAACGCCGATTATTTCGGAGCTTCGCGTCTCGGTGGGGGAGGTATCCCCTAGATACAAGACTAGAGACTTGAAAACCGCCAGTATAGCAGATGTGGAATACCTCAATAGGAACACTACAATAGTTTCCAGCACGAATTAGCTCTAATTCCTTGCCTAGCCGAAAAGGGGTAGGTAGCGGGCACAGACGTTCTCCTGACAATGCTGCCAATCACCCTAGTATGATCGAATACTACAAACACAGAATATCACACCTTCAACCAAACACATCACAAGCATCTGTGCAACAAACTTAACACAAGTTGGAGGCATCATCCCACTTCTTTCTCTCCTGCTTAAATATAATTCTCAATACAGAACAACGTGGTACATCAACATCCTGGAGACCAGTTGCAGTCGCGTGGTTCTGGGCGCGGGTTGTGGCCTGCTCCCGATGATTTGGCGTGGTCAGCGTGGAGACGGTTGTAGAAGGAGATAAGGTTATTAAATACAAAGGTGGGCACCGAGTTATATGAGGAGAAGTTGACGCCATTAATCCCTTGATATCGTTAAGCAAAACAGAGAATTAAGCGTTGTTAATCATTTAAGAAGCGTTTATCTAGTATAGAGATGTAACGGAAGTTAATGTTAATCGGCGTTACACGTTCTTAACCAGTCTTTTCCAAAATTGATTGTAGAATAGTAATAATAATTGTTAATTTTGTTTTAATAGATCAGTTATTCAAAATTATATTAATATATATAGTAATATATATATATATTATATATAGCTATTATATATTATATATACTATATATATAATATCATATATATGACTATTTAATTATTTATGTATATATAAATATGATATATATATATATATATTATAATGATATATACTATATATATTATTATAGTATATATACATATATTATCAGTAGTATTTATATATATATATATACATTACAATATATATATATATATATATATATTTATATAATATATATATATATATATAGATATATATAGCATAATAAGTAATATATATATATAATATGATATATATATATCGAGTGGCGGGCCAGGCGATCCTTTAAACACACGTTTTGATTTGAGTGAGCCCTAAAAAAATAGTTAAAAGTCGAGCATAGATATATTATATATATTACATATATATTATATATAGTATATATATACTTATATATATATATATATATATAGTATATTACTATATAGTTAGTTATATGATAGTTCATAACCACTCTGAAGATAGTATATTAGTATAATATAGTATAGTCATATTATATATATTATATATGTATATAGTATTAGTATATATATATATATATATATATAGTATATATTATGTATATATATATATATAGATATACTAGATAATATACCGATATATATATTATATATTATACTATGTATTGTATATATAAAATATATTAATAGATACTATATATATAAAGTATATATAATAGGTATATATATACTATAATTAATATTATAATAATATATATATATATATATATATATATATAAATATATATATATAGTATAGTCTATATATACTTATATATTATAAAATTATAATATAATATATTATATGATATATTATTATAGTATATATTATATAATATATATATTATTATATATATATGATATAGTATATATAATGATTTCGGTTCCTAGGCTAGCTTTAAGATTAGCCTGGCCAGTCATTTCTACTGCGATTCTGTTAATTAGTATGCGAGTCAGGTGGCCAATTGTTAATCTTTCGGAGTCAGATAAAAGTTTCCTTACTTCCTAAGCTAGGGCAACTTTGGATGTGCTGACGAGTCAGTATCAGGTCATTTTTTTTATTAAAGTAAATCCCCATTTAAAATTGCATTAGCAAGAAAATAATAATGATATTATTAATAGCGATAGTAGTAATAATGATTAACTAATTAATAATTATTTTTATGCCTAACTTGTCATCTACTATAGTATTCGACTTAGTTTAATTAAATTTCATATCCATTATATGAGTTATTGGACTCAACGTGAGGAGTCGGGAGAATTCGCAGTTGACTCAATATTCTTTCTCGGCGACGAATATAGGTTTGCTTCTGACTCAGATCAGTTGCTATATTTCGATGTTGATTAATAATCAAAGCATTCATGGTAATAATTAACGGTTGTAATAAATTAAAACCTTGTTCTATTATTTATTATTAAGGATGATTTGTTATGTTTTTAATTAAAATGAGCTTATCGTGAGGTGGGATAGTTTGGATGCGTGTTCATTTCGCGATTTTTAAGTTTCATTAAAAATTACTAATTCTTTTTCGACGGGTGTTGTAAGCCTATTGAATTCCAGAATGGTTAGAAAATGTGGCAATACAGCTAGTGGATTCAGTATATGAATTCTACTGCATTCTTGTGCATTGTCACTATATATCTACTGATATTAATATTATTTATATATACTAGTCATTATATATATATATATAGTAATTATATATAATAAATACATGTATATATTATATAGTAGTATATTAGATAGTATATATATATATATATATAGTATCTTGTATACCTGAATAATTTTAAATATACTATATAATATATATGTATATTATATATATATTATAGTATATACTATATAATTACTATATTATATATCATATATAGTAATTATATTATATAAAATATTATATACTGATAATCGGTACTAATATAATATAGTATATAAGCTATAACTATATATAATTATATTTAATATATATATATAGTATATACGTTATGATATATAAGACTAGATATATTATATATATATATATAATATATATACTATATATAATATGTATATATACATATATACTAGTTATAAGTATATTTATATATACTATATATAAAATATATATGCATTATAGGGTGGGATGGTTTAGACCATTTGGTTTAAACCATTACTTGAAATTGCCTCACTTATCAACACCTTAAAAAAACAATGGTTTTATGAACCATAAAAAAACGATGCATAAAAAAATAATTTAAGAAATTGTTTTAATTTTATTAATGGTTTTCTTGAGCATGTTGATATGGTTTTCTCTATTTTTCAATCGAAGAAGTAGCTGGAAGGCAATAAAAATTTTTCTGCTGATTTTATATTATTGTCTGGAGATATGAATTATAATTATATATATAATAGTATAGCTATATTATATATATAAATATATATATATATATATATATATATACTATATAATTATATATATATAGTAAATATATAATTAAATAAAAAATATATATATAATTATAATAAATATATAAATATATATATATTTGTCAAATTTAACATGTTTAAAACGTATATGATTCTTGTTTCGAGCTCTGGGGCTTTTCATTTTCTATCATCCGATTTGTCAATTAATAGATTATAATTAAAACTCAGTTAATCATATTTTCTGGCCACAGCATCAACCAAGCTAAGAAGGCAATGACTGTAATAATGAGTTTATATATTGGAAAATGATGATATGAGCTAAAACAGTCTTTAGATCACCACTCAAACAGATACCAAGATTCTTACGTAGCATAAAGTAAAAAGGACCACGGATATCAGGCAGTAACAGTAATTCGTCACTTATTGGACTATATTCTAACCCAAAATATTAGGACCACAGTACTTCAGGGAATGAGTATTCAAAAGCAGTGGAATTTATGGAAAATAATTATTAAATTAAGAACAAATTCTTCCTCCATTCATAAAGTTACCTTTTGGATTGAGTAGTCTCTGTGTCAGCTGTGACTCCTTCATCTTGTACAGATCTCTCAAAAAAATTATGATGAGGTCAATGATATAAAATCAATAAGCAGTATTTGTTCAGTCAAACGTTCATTCAACCTGCTAATGTGTGAATAGATATTTTCACTTTTGGACTTGTTGCACAGGAACATCTTAGAAATACGGGTTGGGGACAGCTAAAGCAGGGAAATTGATTTTTTTTTGTATAAATTCTTAATGATAATTTCAGTTTCGATTTTAATGATGAATCTCTTCTTCTCTCTCCCTCTCGTCTCTCTCATTCTCTCTCTCTCTCTCTTCTCTCTTCCTCTCTCTCTCATGCCTAAATATATATAATATAGTATATATTATAATATAGTATATATTATATATAATTATAATATATTATATATATATATTATATTATAGTATATATACGTATATATATATATATATATATATATATCGATACATATATATAATAATATATATGATATATATATAGTATATATATATATAATATTATATATATATATATAGATATAGTATATATATCATCATATATATATAGTATATATATATATATATATTATATATATTCTTAGTTCAGAATATAAAGGTAATTAAGAATTCATTTGTATATATATAGGTTTAATTGAACCACTTTTCTTTGCACGTTTTTTTTTTTTTTTATTTTTTTTTTTGGTAATTTT
>JABUQX010048527.1:15000-23237 GCA_015478945.1 Trachelipus rathkii | reverse complement strand
TAAATATATATTATTATATTTTATAATAATTTAATTGAAACAAGATTATAGTTAGTAGCACAAGTATCTTAGGAAATAATATTTGAATAAATTAAATAATTGATATTTAAAATTAATTTTATATCACAATATGATAATAATTTAAATGATATTTGAAAATACAAAGATATATATGAAATGTATAGGATTATTTTTTGTTGAGGTAGGATGAAATAATAATGAGTATAGAAGTATTTCATAAGAATAAAATATTTATTAGTAAATAAAAATTGATTCTTTAGCTTTATATATTTAATATTTATGTACTATTGTTATTATGAGTATTATATATATAGGTATATCCAAGAAGAATTATAAGAAATTATCATTAGTAAATCATAGATTGTGTATTGAATTTCTATTTACTATATAAATATTATAGTAGTGGATAATATTCTGTAATTCATGGAACGTTAAGAAGAGTATTATATATTCCAAAATAATAATAATTAATAATAATGATTATAATGTTTGATATATATTGTGGTATGATTAAGGTAAAAGGATAATGCATCAGATATATTATAGGTATTATTGTTAAAAAAAGATTAGTTATAAACGCTAATGTATATATATGGCTCAATACGTCATATTATATATAATACCGTTACTCATATATATTAATAACAACATATACATTGGTAAATTGACAAATAAAATAATATATATCATTGAAAACGTTATTTTGTTTAAGTATTTCATAACACATCTTAAATCTAATATAAGTGATAACATTAAATTAGAAGCATTATAGAAGCTTATTTATAAATCTATAAATCACATTATTTATATACTTATAATACTTGAAAAGTATTAATTACATTAAAGCATATTGTGATTTTGAACATTTCCTATACTAAATGGTTGTGACCTAAATTGAAACTATAAAGTTAAAGTAAATAATGAGGTAAAAAAAACTGCTTATCTATACTAAACGTTGTTTTTGCTCACTTTGACTTCAATACATATGTATATAATTACTAGAAAATATAATAGTATTTATTTAAGTTGTTTTTTTTATGAGATATGTTCCTTGTGCTCGTACGCAATTTCAGTCATTATCTTTATAATTTATGATTTAAAAAAAATTTATGAGAAATAAAATCAAATCAGTACTAATACTTCTTGTACTCCGAAGTGTATAAGGCCAACATGTATTTTGGGACAAAATCACGTACTAGCTATAGTCATTTTTAAATTTAGTAACTCATGCAGCTATATATTACACCTCTAATCGGAATATACCCATTATAACCTCATAACCCTTTTTTCTAATTTAATATAATCAGTAATATGGATTCTTTTAAAAATAATTACATTATCACTAAAATTATATAATTAATTAAATATATATATAATTAATATATATATATATATAATAATATATATTAATTATTATATTATATTATATATATATATTTATAATTAATATAATATATATATACTGTAATATATATATATATTATAATATATTATATTATTATATTAATTATTATTGATTATGATATAATATATATATATATATCATATATTATATATATATTAATTATATAATATATATAATAAGGTTAGGCCTCCCGAATAGACATCATGCATTCAATAATATAATAAAAACTCATATATAACAGCGGTACTTATATAGGAATAAATTAAATAACATTTAATTTATTATAATCAATATTGTTATTTTTTAATCTCATTAGAATATTTAAAATAAAAAAAAATTAACTGCTATGAAAAATTATTATATTAAAGATATGTAACTAAATATATAATAATGTTATGAAAAACTTGTATGATATTCACCTCGTTTTCTGAGTAAAATATATATTATATATATACGATAGAAGCTTCGAAGTAAGTCCGAGTGAGCTACGCAAAGGTGTCCAAAATATGTTGAATTTTTTATATCTTTTTTAATTAAAAAGAATTATATCACCACGGGTAAAAACAGAACGATGTGATAGAGGTCGAGGGTTTCTCAGCCTATGTTAGGTAAGGCCTGGGTGGTTAGTGACATATCGATAGCACACACGCCCCATCCCACTCTGAGATGCTTATACAGAGTAACGCGTGTCTTATGCCGTATACGCCGCCATAAAGCCCAGAAGTTTGAAAAGAGGATCATGTTAAAGAAATATGTGAAACAAAGAGAGAAATTGGTTAAAGGCAAGTTATAGACGTAAGAGTTATAATTAAATAAGAACATTGGTCATTCTGAGAACATCATTAGTGTTACAATTCTGGTGAGGCGGTTAATATAGCAGGGATTCATAGGTCAATCACACTGTAACGCTTGCCGAGAATCATAATTATATCAGAGTTAATAGTCTAAGGACTAAGGATTAGTCCGAGTAGCAAGACGACGGGGCGAAAACTGGTGTGGAATTGAAATACATAATTAAGGAAACATAATACCAGAAGAATAATTATATTTTTAATGTAAATTTGTCATCGAGTGCGAGATATATATCTTGTTGCGCCCGTCACGTGAAGATGGATAACTAAAAATGTACTATTTTGTGGTTTTCCGGCTCAGACCTGTTATACATTTTTAGTTACAATGCAATTGAATGCTTTCGAGGGCATAGGGCCTATAATAAAAGGGAATCAAAGCGGATGTTCGTAATATGATATATTATATAATATATACTATATATATTATAGTATATAATATAGAGGCGTTCATCGGGGTTACCCAGGATGTTCCGTGATTATATAGACACTTGCGTTATTAAGTTGCCTATGTATATGAAGTATATAACGAGTTGAAGTCGGACGTACCCTCTTTTCCTGAATATGAGTAACGTGTGGATTAGAACGAGGGTAAGAAATAATTACCCTTGTGCTATCCAGAAGTGGTATTAATCAATGATTACTATGGACAAACTTGCATTAAGTGCATAGGCAGCACTCTTGTTTATCTTGTAATGTTTAGCCATAAGGTCAGTTTATGGTGTAATTTTTTTGTTATTGTGGTTTTTTTTTTAATATATTTGTGGCACGAGTCACTGATAGCCAGTAAACGGTTGATAATACGCAAACTTTATATATGAATGCACGATCGTTAATGATATTCACTTGATGGCATGATTCATTGAATTGTTTATTATTGTTCCTCTGACCATTAGTGTTTAGTTAAGTTTTTTATAAATTTATGAGTTGATTTAAAATCAGGTCTACTTACATGTTAGGTTAATTAATATATATTGTGTTTAAAAATGAATATCTATTATGAACTTGATAGAAATGTATAGACTGATCACACTAGTATACGCTATGAAGAATCGATATTTTATCATAATTATTTGGAAGAGTTTCTAAACGTGATATAATAAGCTTTAATTAAGCAATAAGTATTGTTATTATATATATCATTCTTATAAAACATTTCACATATTAGAAATTATATATATATTCTCAAAAATGAGACATCTTGAGTACGCAGAATATAGATTGATAAGATTAGACGCATAATTACTATATATATTGGTAGTATGCACGAGATAATCAGTATAATGATAATTATAGAGGAAAAATTTCACTGTCAGAGTATCATTAGAACTGTTAAAACATAACACATGATAAGTAAAAGAAAATAAAAACCCACAATTAGCGTTGGTGCACTCACTGCTTAGCAAACACGCGGCGCGACAGAATGGGGTGGGACGTTTTCCATACCCCGTCGTAGGAGGGGGCGAAGGAACCCCCCGACTAAACTCCCAAATACCAAAGAGAGCTGGAAGGTTTCGCAGGAGACCTCCTAACGGAGGAGGGGGAAATAGTCCGCTAATTACCGCTGTATCTGTATTCCCCGCTCGGAAGTGCAGAGTAGACCCCCGACCTCTCCAATGAATACCATTATTTGGCTGTTTAGCCCACTATTTGGTGTATTTTCTATACAATTTAGTTAATAAAAAAAAAAAATAAAACATTAAAAGTTACTGAGATGCCGTATAAACGTTAAACTTGGTTTCCTTCATATATAAATATTTTTAATCATATGTCCGATTATTATCACTAAACATGATAAATTCTTGTTGGTTATCCCATATAGTTATATAAAGCAATATATTAAATCAAAAAAAACAAAAAGCCACAATATATATTATCAAAAACTCGACCATCTATGTGTAATAAACAGAAATAAAGGTCCTATATTATATATATATATACTTTATTAATTATATATATATATATATATATATATATTTATATTATATATATATATATATATATATAATATATAATATTAATAAATATTATCTATATTATATATATATATTATAATATATATATTATTTAATATATATAATCAGGTAGCGGTGATATCAGAGCTGGACGCGCCTATAATTTTTTTGAAGTGACAACGTCTCACCTGCGCTCTATGCTATCATATGGCCGCCAGACTTAGTGCGTCACTTATAGGCTGCCATATAATGCGGCCTATATTATTTTGGTCACATCATAATGCGCCTAGCGCCTAGCGCCTATGGCGCCTTATTGCGCTAACGACTTTTTCCGATGCGGCTGGTGGAAATATATGTTCGCACTAAATTTTATATTAGGACAAAGTATAAACTTTAGTAGCGATAATCAAAACATAATATGCTTTTAATAGTGGAATGAATAAAAAACCACACTAAAATATTAATTTATTTTTGTAATATAAAATAAAACACCGTAAACACTAATATCTAATCAATAAATGATTAACTTTTTTCACTCCTCCATTGATCGCATTGTGATCTACATGTTTTATCTTATATATAAATAATATATATATAATACTATATATATTACCTCCAGTAGTAAGGTTTTCAGCTCGAGCGCTGCAGAAGTTGAAAATCTTCAGAGCCATAGTTGCCAATTTATTTATTTTATGGAAAGGGGGGGATTTATAACATAAACTTAAGATAATTAATTATTATTATAATATATATATATTTATAATATATATAATATATATATATATATATATTTAATATATATATTATAATATTAATATATTAATATATATATAATAATATATATATATAATTATATATTATATATAATTTATATATATATATATAATTAATATATAAATTATTAATTATAAATATAAGTATATATATATATTAATATATAATATATTATTGTATAATATATATAATATAATATAACTATATTATATTATATATATACTTAATATTAATATATATATAATTATAATGATTTATTATCACTGGTTATTTTAGATAAATGATACATATATTATATTTAAGTAATTCTAATGTTCTAAATGCTTATTTAATGGGATAAAAAAAAAATATGGCATTTGTACTGCTAGTTTACCATTAGGGTACGTAGCGGCTCTATTAGGCGCACAGATAACTGGTCATGTAGCACGCCTTTGCTTAGTCGAGCACTAAATTTTTTTAATAAATTGTTGCGTCCATATGCGGCCTTATTTGACAGCCTACGAATGATCAGTGCGCCATATAATGCGCAGCAAATAATATAAGGCGCATAAGAGCGCAACTTGTTAGTGGACGGCAATCGCCACATGACTCTGATAATTATTATATACTAATATTAAATAATAATATATAAAATTATTAATATAATATATTAAATAATTAAATAATTAATATATATAATATTAAGTATATATATATTAATAGGTAATATATATATAATATATATAATATATATATATTATATAATAATAATATATATATAATATATATTATATATATAATAATATATATTATATATATATATTATTATATATATTATATATATATTATATATATTATAATATTTATATATATATATATATATAAATATATATATACTATTAATTATAATAATATTAATAAATTATAATAATAATTTTATATATATATTATATTATACCATAAATTTTATATATGTATTATTAATATATAATTAATATTATATATATTTACTATATATTATATAATATATATATATATAAATAATATATTAATATTTTATATATATTATATATATATTAAATTTTAATATAATAATATATATATATATAAATAATATAATATAAATATATATAATATATATAATATATTATTATTATATATATATTATATTATAATATTAATATATATATTTATATATAAATATTATAATATATATATCTATATATATAGTGATATATATATATTTTTTATATAATATATTAAATATTATATATATATAATAATAATTTAATATAATATATAATATAAATATATATAATATTATATACTTATAATATAATATATATTATCATTATATATATATATATTATAAGTGAGTATAATTATATATATAAAATATTAATAATATTATATATTCATAATTATATATATTATATATATATATATTATAAGTATTATATAATTATAATTAATATATATATAATATTATTTATATTTAATATTATATAATATAATATACTAATATATATATATATTATATATATATAATAATACTTAAATATTTATAATATATTTAATATATATTATTAATATAAATGTATATATATAATATATTATAATATATCATTAATATATAATATATATATTATATATATAATATAATTATAATATATAATAATATATATATATATATATTATATTATATATATATATTATATATAGTATATATATTATATATATTATTATATATTAATAATATAAATATATATATATAAATATATATTATATATATATATTAATTATATAGTATATAATAACCCTGTGCACTAATGAATGATAGGAAAACAAAACGAACACGTGAATTTTTCTTCATATATAAATTTAAAGTTACAGTCAAATTAATTCACAATATAATGCTTTAAATTTAACTTTAGCTAATTTCAGAAATACTCATCTTCAAGAATAAAGCTTCTAAATAATTAAAACAAAACAATAGGTTCATCAAAAATATACTCACGCTAATTAATATTTAACAAAATGTTCCACACACACAAAAAAAACTGTAGCGACCGTCACAGGAGTTCCGTAGGCATGGTAAGGGCTCGGGTTCGACAGCTCCACTTGCGCCGCGGTGCTCGCGGTGTTAGGACTGAGCTGTGTCAGCACCTTAAGTACGATTCGATCGGATGTAGTAGTGATTCCGGTCTGGACATGTGCGCGCGCGCAGGGTGCGCTGCTCGTCGATATCGTCGGACTATCATCGGCTGATGGTAGAGCTGTGATGGAGCTTATGGCGTAGTCGGTCGGTTTCGAGATATGCACTGATAGCAGATCTGCTCTTGGATTACGGTCGATGAGATGTGCCCTGGATGTGGCTCGATCGAATACTGTCGAGTCGTACGCCGTGAAGGAATGAGTTGGCCCGTGCGCCGACATGCTAGAGCGTCGTCATAGTGATGATGGGGCTCGATACCGCAGACCGATGTGCCTGTGTTGTCGCATAGAGAGTGGTGTGTTATTCTTCGAACTGCCTGGCGCCGTCCCGAGAGCGCGCGTGATCGGCGACACCGCTCAAGTCCAGCAATAACGCTAGCTGAGGGAAGAGCAGGTATGGAGACGTAACTGAGCACGGCGGCCATCGAGCTTTCTGTCACGGAACGGTAGGAGAGTCGCCAGGTGTCGATCGGCGCTAGTAGGTTGATGTTCTCGGACAGCGGGTATCCGGGGATGTCTCCATGTAGGTAAGGGCGATGTGCGTGCCATGGCACTCTAGCACGGGTATCAGCTTCGTTTAGCTGTTGGAGCAAACCCAGACAGGGCGAAATGTACTATCTTAGAGACGATCTCCACGGTGCTAGGCCAGGCGTTATCTATGATATAGTACCAGGAAGCACGAAATCGCTATGCCGTGCATCTGGAAGTTTCTGAATGAATCTTCTAGAGTGGATAGAGTGAGGGGCGGTGCTAGTGAGAGGCGAAATACTCTGGGCGACAGATCTAGCAATCGGTACCGGCGAGAAGCTCGATCATACAATACATCGGGCGCTACATACGCGGGACTCGCCGTTCGGGCTATGGCCACGGCTCGGCCCTTTCCCCAGCTTAGGTCTGTCAGCACGTGCTTGATATTTTCGGCCCGCTATAATATATATATAAGTACTATATATATATTATATATCATATATATAATATATATATTATATATTATATATGTACTATATATATATATATAGGCTGTTATATATAATACATATA
>JABUQX010048527.1:0-5000 GCA_015478945.1 Trachelipus rathkii | reverse complement strand
TCTTTTTGTTTATTTTTCAAAAGTTCTGGTTTTCCTTCATTCGTTCCATTCGTAACCGTAACCATACATTCATCTTTCATTTTCGTCCATTCGTGTTCCCATACCCTTAAAACCTCAAAACCAGCTTTCCTACAGGAGGCTTCATGCAAAATCGCTAATATGTAACGATCAAGACTGGAAACACCCCATTTTTAATCTATCTTCCTTTTCTAGCAACTCTGATGATCGTGCCAAGTAAATCAAAGAAACAAATTTTCTACCCGTTTTTTAGCCCCATCTATTCCCTTCCATCGTTGCTTATTCCTGCCTGTCTTTCAACTGTTCATCTACCTGAAGATGTCGAAGTGTAACAAACGCATCACCATCAAAAACTGTATACTCGTTAACATATTCCTCCGTGTGCCCATCATGATGTAAACATTTATTCCTTATTTTAAATACCCTTTCGTCTCAGTTCCTCGCATGCGTAATATTGTAACTAGTGTACAGTTCCAGGAACTCTAACCATCTTATACCTTCATAAGAATAATTTTTTCCGCATCACTATTGATATGTACTATAGTTTTTACCTTCATAAAATTTATCTTAAAATTTTAAAACAGAGTGAAACAATTCAACAACAACATTCAGTCCAAACATTCTAATGAAAATTTCGCAGAACCTTTCAAAACTTTACAAAATTTTTTTAGTACATTCAGCTTTAATATCATTTTCCTTATTTTCAAGTGAATTATATCATTCATCGATTCCACATTTCTCTGCATCCTGCATTCTATCTACTTTAAAAATATTACAATCAAGAATAGGACCTACATAATTAATTTGTCCAAGGTGAGAGATTTCTAAGTGAAACCCCCTTTAGCTAAATCTCCTACAAGCCCCATGCATTTCTAAAGCTTCTTTAATGCACAACACATGTAGAGGAGAGTATCTTTAAATGTGATGTTGTTAATGTGATAACTCTAGTTCCCCGTTTTATAGGGCTGCTTGAAATAGAACTTGCCCATGGTCTAGCTAATAATTTATTGAATAAAACTGGATATCAAATTTTGACCCATTGTGAGCAGCTACTATAATCTTCATAGAATCACACAACTTTCATAATTGTATTTTCTTGTATACTTTATTTTTATGGTATTCAAAACATGCTTTATTTTAAAATTTACAGCTGAATTTGCTACAAAATTTAAAGGGGTCTACATCATTAACTCTCGCCCTGCATTCATACGAGAAACATTGATGACATTTATACTCATCACACTCCTTTTTATGCCATATTATCTGCAAAACTGTAACACTGTTTATAAAAAACGGAACATTTAATAAGCTTAGAACACACACTACCTATTGTTAATTTAATTTTATCTTTAGGAGAGGGGAAAAATAATAAGTATTAGGTACATCATATCCTGTTATGAACAAGTCTTTGTCGCGGTCGCCCTCCCGTGGCCTATACACTACATGCAAATTTCCATCTCTATCATTCTGGGAAACAAATATCCGACATGCTATAGTACGCTAAATTACTGCACACTAATCAGCACCTAAAGGATCTTCACATGTTAAATTACAACGAGTATCAATAGTTTTATCTAAATCTTCTAAAGCATCGAATGAAATATTATTGGCTGAAGGTATATTTTCAGTTATAAGCATCATAAAGAGGGCTAAGGCCCTTAATCCACAACCAACTGCATCATTACTTATATCAGCCCTACCTTCTGAAAGATGTCTGCTCAGGAAATTACGGTGAATAAAATTAACAAGTTGAAGTGTATGGGTGTCAATCCCTTCAGGATTGTGTACCACCTGCACTTCAGCGATAAAGTTTTTGAAAGTACCCTAATCTCCCGACTGGAAGGCTGTTTCTAGCTCATTGCATAAGTGAGAGATCAAGGTCGAATCTCAATAATTTTCCATAAGATATGTTTACGTGAAATTTATTCCGGTCACCTTTGTTGAAGGTGAACCAGATTCACATCTCATATTCTTTGTGCCCCTTCTTTCTTCAGATGCTCGATATCTGGAGTGATTCTACACAATCTGCTCTACTTCATAAGGTGTAAGTCTTTTCAATTTAACAGCTCTTCTTCTCTCATTGCATCCCTTTATAATATGCTGGTATCTACTTATTCCATCAATCTCTTTGTAGAATCGTTATTACAATGGATCCTACTCATTTAACTGAATCTACTCGCATATATATATATACAGTATATATATATATATATATATATATATATATGATATATATATATATATATATATTATATGTTATATATATATATATATATATATATATATATATATATATATAGCTGTACTGAAAGAAGTTCAACACTAAATATATACACATATCTATATATATATATATATATATATATATATATATATATATATATATATATATATATATATATATATATATATATATATATATATATATATATAGAGTGGCAGGAGTGCTTGGAAGTATTTCTTTTCCTTCTGTCCTCCACTGCACAGAAGGTAGTTTTTAGTTCTTGAGAGTCTCACGTAATAACTTTCATTTTACGTTGTGAGACCAAAATATAAACCCGTGTCCTAGCTTATTTCAGTTTCTCTTTCGGATGTCGCTTTCTTTAGCTTACAGAAGCTATGTATGACGATAGCTACTAGAAGCTAACCAGGAACATAAGTCGTTATAACTATTCCTTTTAACATTTTTATAGTGGAGAGTTAATCAGTTTTTTTTATGTTAATTTTTATTAAGCATCGTCTTTAAAATATGTAAAAGGGTAGCTGACCTAAAGTCAAGTATATTAATTTTTAACATTTTTTAATTTTTCTCGATGCTTCGGCCTCGAGTCAAGTGACATCTGAGGAGAGAGAGAGAGAGAGAGAGAGAGAGAGAGAGAGAGAGAGAGAGAGAGAGAGAGAGAGAGAGAGAGAGAGAGAGAGAGAGAGAGAGAGAGAGAGAGAGAGAGAGAGAGAGAGAGAGAGAGAGAGACATTATATGTTTACAAATAGTGCCAATATATAGGTTTTTTACATAAATAAGATATAAAATATGATATAAAATGATATAAAGTATTATATTACAATAGAAATTAAATTATTTAGCAAAATATTACAATCAGAAATATTTCTAACAAAAATTTTTTTAAAAATGTATTTTCTTCCGAAATAAAAAGTAATAAAAATGCTAATCCACGGATCCCGAATTCATTTTCTTTAAATTCTCTTATTTTTACAGAAAATGCAATCTAGGTTTAACTTCATTATTTCACACTTTAATTTATCTTTGAATCAAATATAAAATATATCTAATAAGGATACTATATATATTTATATACAAGGGCGAAGCAACCGGGGGTGCAAGAGGTGCGGCGCACACGGGCCCACGACCTAAAGGGGTCTATTTTTTGGTCTTGAACTTGACTTGAACATAAATATTATAATTATGTATTGAAACTTTAGATAAGATATTTTTAATGGAGAATTATAAACAGAACAATAGAGTAGAGGTAATAAAATACCTTATAAAGGTTTTAAAATATTTTATTAATTTTTTTCATTAAACATAATATACATGTTAATAGAATTATTAACAAAACAAACAAATGTTTTTATTTACAGATTAAGAAAATCACAATTAAAATAAAAATTCCCAAATTAAAATTCACTTTTCTAGCTTTCATAGATGTAAAAACTTTGATTATTTCATTTAAATTTAATTTGCGGGCCCTTTCATTTTCAATTCTTAAAATCGCTAAATTTGATAAATGTTTCTCTCCTACAGAGTTTCTTAGGTATGTTTTTATTAATTTTAGTTTTGAGAAAGTTCTTTCTGCGTAAGCTGTAGATATTGTAAATATTAAAAATAAAAAAAGAACAGTACAAACTTCACTAAATGTTGTACTAAGTACAGAATATTCTGTAACGATTAATTCAGCTAGTTCAAAAACACTATTAATATTTTCTAATTAACTTTTAAAAGTTTTTTTGAAAGAAAATAGCTGTGGTTTTAAATCTGTGGTTAAAGCGTCGGTATATTTTTCGAATAAGGGCTGACACAGATCAATTAGTTGATTTTCAGATAATTGTCTTAAATTGTATGGAAAAATTACACAAAATAATTTATTTATGTTGTGAAAAATCTTTCTTTTAATTGCACAATAATTATGTCTAAAGTGGCATTAAAAACATTAATTCTGAAATTGTCTTCTGAATTGCGCAATCTATTTTCATCGCAAAGTTCATCGAAATGTTTTTTAATTTTTCGTATCTGTGTATTTTCAAATTTAGATTCTATATTCCACTCTTTTGCAAAATATTCAGAACTATTGAAACTTAAAAAAATATTTCTAAAAGCTACTACATTATCATACGCTGAATGTAATATAACTGATGCTTTTTGCCAATCAAAATTTTTAGTCTGCAATAATTTAGAAACAGGATTAATTGATGTCAATAGTTCAGTTTGCATAATAATATGGACTACCGTTTCAAACTTTCCATTTTTCTTTTTAAATTTACAGCATCGTTTTCACTTGCATTATTCGAAGTAAGTATTATCTGAATTATCTACAAAATTAAATTTAGAGCAATAACGATCATTTCTGAGGACCAGTGAGTTGGTTTGACCCTCTTGCGAAGGTACATTTTACTTCATCTTAGAAACTGGCAACCCACCCTTTAAAACCGAAAGTACAAAAGAATGATATATTTATGTCTACATTAATAGAAAAATTTATTGTTCTTTTAACTTGCATTGGGTTAAGAACCAAATTTTAAATTATGAGCACAACAGTGAATATATAATGCAGTTGGCCACATTAAGAATTTTGAAGACTATTATAAGCGCCTTTTCATATTTGCTGCTCCATCAGCCTGGGTCCCCTGCAATTTTCAGGAAATAATGCTAATTATCTTACTGAAGCGGGCGCACGAAAACGCTAAGCGTCACGATAAATGCGAAAACGTTAAACACCTAAACGAACTGAAATCGAAGTACAATG
>JABUQX010048526.1:55000-62966 GCA_015478945.1 Trachelipus rathkii | reverse complement strand
CAGATACTTTAGTTTCGGTTTAAGTTGGTGTTTAGCGTTTCGCATTTATCATTGAAATATTTCGCGTTTTCGTGCGCCACTCATTATATATATTATATATAACATTATGTTATATTATATTATATTATATATTATACTATATTATATATTATATTATATTATATTATATTATATTATATTATATTATGTTATATTATATTATATTATATTATATTATATTATATTTATATTAGATTATATTATATTATATTATATTTTATTATAAATGTATAAATATATATAAATATATATATATATATATATATATATAACTATATATATATATATATATATATATATATATATATATATATATATATATATATATATATATATATATATATATATATATATATATATATATAAATATGTATGTAAAAAATATAATATATATATATATATAATATATGTATACGTATATATATATATAAATAATAATAATAATAATATATATCTTATATAATATATAAATAATATAAAATAATATATATAATAGTAATAATAATAATATTATTATATATACTCATCTTCATGTTTATTCAATGCGTAGACAAAGGCGACGTTAGAAACGTTTTCCATCACTGCCGAAAGGAAAAACGATATCCGAAATTCGATTGCTTTCTTCCTCGGTACCAATACGAAAAATTTACCGATCTATTTAATTACCTATAAATAATAATAATATAATATGAATGATAACAACATCCTTAATTTTTTTCATATTTCAGCGACCACCTAATAATGACGTTCGATAAGCTGCTTTCCCTGATGGTCGCCTATACGATTTTTAGCGTGTTCGTAATAATGATCGTTCACTTCTATAACAATAACAATAATAATATTAATATTAATGTGTAGTATGTATGTATGTATGTATATATACTGCATATATATATATATATATATATATATATATATATATATATATATATATATATATATATATATATATATATATATATATATATATATATAAAAGAAATAAATTTAAGATTTTATTTTTTGAAGTAAGTATCATGAAAAAGGACGATTAAACCCTCTTTTATAATTGGAAGTTTTACCGATTTGATAATTTTTATTTTGAATACAGAAAATGACCTCTATTGACCTCTATTGACCTTTTCCTATTCTTATCAATTCTTGAGGATGCAACATCTCAACCCTTTTAACCTTATTGTACAAGCAACTTAAGGGAAATATTTATTATGATAACTGTTTTAAATTTTTAAATTACAACTTTGTAAATTTAGCTACATCAATTTTTTTAACTTATTTAAATTATTTTACCATTTTAACTATATTGTTAAATTTTTGATTGATTTTGTTATCGTTATTAAAAATCAGTTTTAGATTAATTAGCTTTAAACTATATCTATATTTTATTAATATTTTACAGATTCTTTAGCTAATACCGAAAGTTATGAGCTTCTTTATTTTAAGAAAAGTTTTATCAAACCTTTTTTATAAACATCAGGTAAATTTCTTTTGGAAACTTACTTTGATATTATTATTATTATTATTATTATTATTATTATTATTATTATTATTATTATTATTATTATTATTATTATTATTATTATTATTATTATTATTATTATTATTATTATTATTATTATTATTATTATTAATAATATTATTATTATTATTATTATTATTATTATTATTATTATTATTAAGATATAAGTTTTTATTATTATTATTATTATTATTATTATTATTATTATTATTATTATTATTATTATTATTATTATTATTATTATTATTATTATTATTATTATTATTATTATTATTATTATTATTATTTTAATCAATTTTACATTTCATTCACAAATTGTAATATTGTTTAACAGTCACTATAATTATAATTTGCAAATAAATATCGAAAAATCTTTCCAAAATAATGCAATTGAACTTTCAAAAAGAAAATTATGCTAATTGGTAGTTGATAAACTAATCTGGTAATAATACCCTGAAAATTAAATTATACTGCATATAAAAAAAACTCTTGCAAGCACCTTCGAATGCTTGGTATGCAATCTCATTTAACCCAAAGTCTTTTAAATGAAAAAGCAGATGTGCTTTCAGTGAAAGCATTTATCAAGCAATTTCTTTGTTACAGTTTAGAGCTGTGAATCTTCTTGCGTTTTTTATGCTCTTCAAACCGCTTTCCCAAGCATGTGCTTGCAATGGTTTATTATGAAGCACAAACAGAATTTTCAAAGGGGTCACATATTTTTTAAAGATTATTTTAAATAAAATCATTTTAAATAAAAGCTGCGAATGCTAAATATACGAAACAGAACATGAATTAAAAACAGAACATAAAGATGAAAAGAATTAAATAATATATAATAATATAATATATGCCATTATCATGTAATAATAACCAATATATATGTAATAATAATAACCATAACCAACCAATAATATGTGTGTAATATGTAATAATATTTTTGTGTAATAATAATAATATGTAAAAATGAGTCATATATATATATATATACTCTTCTATATATATATATATATATATATATATACTATATATATATATATATATATATATATATATATATAGAGATCTACAGAAATCAAGAGGTGGGCATGTCATTTAGGGGTGGTCATGGCCTCCGCACCTCGAGAAACGGTGGTCGCTAGCCTCCTCCATATTCAGACGTCAGGCTCCGCCCCATCCCGCCAAGTCCGCACGTCCGCGATCCGCGATCCGCACGTCCGCGTCCGCGATCCGCACGATCACGTCTCCACTAATGTGCGACTTCCCACAAAAAGATTTTAATAAATACTAAATGGTATATATCCCCTTACAAAAGATTTATTTATAAAATTATATAAACCAAATTGGATGAATATTTAAAAGAATCAAGTTACTCCACTTAATCCCCTCAATGTCGTCTTCCAAGGGACAAAGAGATCCATATTACCTTTCAAAAGATTAGGTGCTCAAAATTAAAGCAGTTAAGGCTGATCTCTTTGCCCTCAAAATATCCCCCACCAATACTAAATATTCGCTTTACAGCCATAGAGGCGAGGAGAGGTGTATTATATTTATGAACAAGTTCAACAAATTCTGCCCATGCTGAAAGGGAAAGATGTCTGGTGAGAGGAGTGCTGGTGTTAGCTCACTTCCAGCAGTCCATTGCTAATTAAAGGTCCTCACATAAATCATTCTGCCTCCCTTCTGGAAATATTTTGACCACCTTGTCCACCCATAAGAAAGTCTATTTCGTCCAAGACTTTAGTAGAATCCATAAAAGCGGCTCCTGCAGAGTCGATGCTAATACTACGTATCAGCTCAGTAGCTATATATATATATATATATATATCTCTCTCTCTCTCTCCTCTCTCTCTCCTCTCTCTCTCTTTCTCTCTCTCTCTCTCTCCTCTCTCTTTCACTCTTTCTGTATGTATGTTGGGTTTTGAGATTGGTTAAATATTGGATTGTTATGGTTATAATTAATTAAAATTATAGATGAGGGTAATAGCAATTCAGTCTATAAAATCAATTTAAATATTATTGTATATAATGCATGTAGGATTATTTTTGAGTTATTTTTTTTGGAAGTTTAAATTGATAAAACAATAAGTCTTAGAATAAAAGTATAATTATTTATAAACTTAAAATAAAAATTATATTTCTTTAATATAAACCAATAAGAATTCCTAATAAGTAAACTATATTTTTCATTTTTTAAAAGGTGCGGAACAAAAGAGAGGAAACTTTTTTTGATCCGCACGAGCAAGTCCGCTAATTTCCTGGCGACTCCGCACCTCCGCTAGTCCACACCTATTCTGGTAGTCCGCTCGGAGCAGCAGTTCTTGGACTAAAGAGCAGGAAGTGCCCATATTTATATATATATATATATATATATATATATATATATATATATATATATATATATATATATATATATATATGCTTATATATATATATATACTCTCTTTCTCTCACTCTCTCTCTCTATATATATATATACTCCTCTTTCTCACTCACTCTATATATATATATATATATATATTATTATTATTATTATTATTACCAAAACACTGTGCTTGCGCGGGGTAGTGGTGCGTACAGCCTCCCTCATTCACCCCCCTCATCTCGCCCTCACCCACCTCACCACCCCTCTGTCCACTCATCAACATCATGCCCTCTTCCTCCCCATCCCTCCTCCTCCAACATCCTCCTTTATTCAATCCATCCACCTCCTTCTTGGCTCCCCCCCTTCCCCTCCTTCCCACCTCTTCTTCCTCCTCCATTCTCCACCATCTTCCATTCCCTTCCATCTTCCATTCCTCCACTCCTTCCTTCATTCCTCCTCCTTCATCCATTCTTCCTTTCCTAGACCCTGGCATTCCAGCCCCCACGTTTCACCCAGCCACATCACCGCTGGTGCTGGATTTTTTTTCAAACATGCCCATCATAACTGTGACCAGATCCCCCTTTCATATTTCTCCTCAGACCCTCAAACCCCTCGTTCCTTCACCCCATTCTGTTCTGTCATCATTCATCCCTGTTTGTCCTCTCTCTTTTCCTAATCTATATTCCTAGGCCAATTACTGCCCCCTGCTCTGACATCTTCCTTCCTGGTTTTAATTAATTCCTCCATTCCTTCCATGTTCCTTCCATTCCACCATTCCACTACCACCATTTCATTCATTCCTCCATGTCCATTTATCCTCCCTCTCCATTCTATTCTAAAGCCATTACCTTTCCACCATTTCCTCCAACTTTCATTTCCTATTCACTCTATCATAACTCTAGATCTAAAAACATCCATACACTTTCCTTTTCCTCCCTCCACTTTATCTTCAGTCCATCCATTCTTCCTTCCATTCCTCTCCATCCATTCTTCCCTACCATTTTCCATTCCATTCCATCCACCTTCCATCCATCCATCCCTGTTCCTCCATTTATATATTCATCTTTCTATGCATCCATTCCTCCACCCCTATACCTCCCTTCATAACATTATATATATATATATATATATATATATATAATATATATATATATATATATATATATATATATCTTTTCATAGATTTGTATGTATGTATGTATATGCTTCTCAAATAATAATAATATGTATAATAATATGTGTGTGTATAGAATGTATATATATATATGTGTGTGTGTCAAATTTTTTTTCAGATTATCAGTTTTATGATCTGGGTTCAATGGTGAATAAATAAAGATGTTCAGGATCTTGGTATGCAAGCACATCTAAACCCAAGCCTGTTAAAGAGAGAATGCAGATGTGCTTGCAATGAAAGCCTTTATCAAACAATTGCAATGCACCAGGTAGATCTATTAATCCTCCTGCTTTTATTATCATTTCCTATCGATGTTTCTAATGATAAAATGTTCTTTAGTTAGGAAACAAAAGTTCCCATGCACTGTATAAAGTACAATCAATTATTAAATATGCATTTTTAAATACACCTTATTAACCATATGGGGAAATGAAATATGCATTTTTTTTTTTAAACTAGAAATTTGAAAATAAATAGACAATAAAATGTTTGTTTCGATTGAGATAAACACAAAGCAAATAGGTAATTAAAGAAAAGCTTAAAGGGTCTAACAAAAAACAAAGATTCTACGTCAGAATATATAAGTCGCCAGAGAATAATAATAAATAAATAATGAAAATGTGTGTGTGTGTGTATGTGTGTGTGTGTGTGTGTGTGTGTGTGTGTGATATATATATATATATATATATATATATATATATATATATATATATATATATATATATATATATATATACTATATATATATATATATATATATATATATATATATATATATATATATATATATATAATAAAAAAATATATATATATATATATAAAATATATATATATATATATATATATATATATATATATATATATATATATATATATATATATATATATATATATATATATATATATATATATACAAAGGTGGGCATTAACGCGTTAAAGCGTTAATCCGTTAATTAACTCGTTAAATTTTTCGTTAACTTTTAACGCTTTCGTTAATTTCGAAAAAAATTAACGGTCTATTAACGAGTTAAAATTTTCCCCTACATCCGTTAACTTAATTTACGAGTTTATAAAATATTTTCTTATCAGATTTTAAATTGTATTAGATTCGATTTCGATAAGAGATAAACTTTTTTTTTCAAAATTTCCTAAACGCTCCTCTCAATGGCTCAAAATGTGTTTATATTTACTCGGTTATTATCCAGTTTAGTAATGTTTAACACAGGGTTGGAAAAAGCCCGAGTTTTGAGGGTATGTGCTTACGTGCTGACACCACCCCTCGTTCAACTATATTCTCTGTCTTAATACTAGCACTTTCCCTCAGTGTTGGAAGCACGCACATGTCCAACCTATTCCGAAAAAAGGAAGCCGCTCTGATCCTTCTAACTATCGCCCTATAGCTCTCACTTGTATTCTATCTAAGATCTTTGAAACCCTTCTCAACTCTCACTTCTTAGACCATCTGGAATCTCATTCTCTTCTTTCCGATCGCTAGTACGGCTTTTGGTGTTCAAAGTCTACTGGCGATATACTTTCTATTTAACCGATTTGTGGTTTCCGCTCTTAGGAACTACGGACATGCGTGGTGGCGCTGACATATCCAAAGCATTTGACCGGGTATGGCGCATCGGTATGCTCTCAAGCCCCCTCCTTTCCTCCCCTTCTCTTTAGCACTTATGTCACAGCTTTCTTTCCAGTCGCGAACCCTCGCATTTGCCCGCTGGACGACTTCTTCTTCTGTCAAAGCTGGAGTTCATCCGGTTTCGTCTCATCTCCTACTTTATTCCTACTTTTCATGAGCGGTTCTCCTTGCCTGCACATCTAACTCTATCCACTCACATGCCGATGACTCGACCCTTCATTCTTCAACTCATTTCAATTCTGCTCCATCTTTTACTTCTAGAATTGCCTCTCGTCTTAATCTTTCCGATTCTATTCTCGCTGCTAGATAGAATTTGCGGGTGGGGTCGTCTCAACCTTGTGAAATTCAATTCTTTAAAAACCCAACTTCTACAAATCTCCCTCTCTAAAATACCTTCTAACTCCTATCTCTTTTGACGGTTCTCTCGTCTCTCCTGTTGACAATATAAACATCCTTGGCCTTAACATAAAAAAAATGTCTTGGAAACCTCACATCACAACGGTTGCTGGGGCGGCCTCAAAGAAACTGGGAGTTCTGTTTAGACTGCGAGACTTTTTTCCTCTTCTCAGTTACTCCAGCTATACAAGGGTCTCATCCGCCCTTGTATAGAGTACTGTTCTCATATCTGGGGGGCTCTGGTTTCACCCGGCTTTTGGACAGGGTCGAGTCAAAAGCCAAAAGGCTTATAAACTGTTATGTACTTTCCAGTTCACTTGAACCTCTATCTTTGCGGCGCGATGTTGGTGCTTTATCTCTTTTCTATAGGTATCGCAGCGGCAGGTGTTCGAGGGAACTTACCACTCGCGTACCACCACCTTTACGACGCCCTAGTAGCACAAGGGGTGCTGTCTGCGCACGAGTTTTGTGTAGATATTGGTAACTCCAGGCTAGTTTGCTGCGGTGTTTCCTTTTTTCCTTCCACCACTGTTCTGTGGAACTCTCTTCCATCTTCTGTGTTTCCTGCTGAATTTAATCTCCCTCACTTTAAAGCCTGCGTCTGTGCTCATCTGCGTAATTTGCGCTAGCGGATGAAATTTTGGCGTGCAACACCCCCTCCCTGAATAGGGCTCTGCCCGTGAGTGGTGGTGACAACTGTAAAAAAAAAAAAAAAAAAAAAAAAAGATTAACGTTAACTTCCGCTACTTTTTACCGATAAACGCTTTCTTTCTCCCTCCCTCACCCCCACTCCTCTTCACATTCCTTTCAGATGGAAGGGATGGTGTGTGCGACACC
>JABUQX010048526.1:25000-50000 GCA_015478945.1 Trachelipus rathkii | reverse complement strand
AAGGTACAAAATTTTTTAAGTATTTTTTTTTAAATTCACACTTGACACAAAAATTTACTTATAGTTTAAGAATTCCAACTCTCAGTCCCACCTCTCCCTCCTTCCAAGGGAGCTGCTACTCTCTCTCTCTCTCTCTCTCTCTCTCTCTCTCTCTCTCTCTCTCTCTCTCTCTCTCTCTCTCTCTCTCTCTCTCTCTCTACTCTCTCTCTCTCTCTCTCTCTCTCTCTCTCTCTCTCTCTCTCTCTCTCTATCTATAATTCACACACACACACAACATATATATATATATATATATATATAATATAACATATATATAATATATATATGTATATATACTCTTTATATATATATATATATATCATATATGCTCTTTATATATATATATATATAATATGAAATATATATATAATATATGCTCTATATATATATAATAATATATATATATATATATACTATATATATAATAATATATGTATATATATCTTTAACATACTGCTAATATGCCATATATATATATATATATCAATAATAATAATAATATTATGTAATAACTATATATATATATATATTAATAATATATATATAATATATATATATATATATATAATATATATATCTCATATATATATATATAATAATAATAATATATAATAATATATAATAATATATATATATAATTCACTTTCTGACTTATTTCAAGAATGTATTTTTCCATTCTTCTCATTTATCAGAGTTTCTTTTCAACTTATTGACTGACATTTTAATCCTCTTATATTTTCATTCTGTTTAAATATTTTTATTTTATTTCTTTTATATATATCTTCTCTCATTCCTTTATTACTTGATTCCTTTCCACTCTTTCGCTTTTTGGTTTTCTATTCTCGCTTATTTCTTCTTCTTTTTATTTCGTTTTTCCCTCTTCCTTCCTATTCTTATATCATTTATCTTTCCCTCTTCATAGCCTTAACCTCCATCTTTGTCACGCGCTTCATCCACAGGCGAGCAGAATGGTGTTGACGAGGAACCCATGTAATTGTGTCTCTCAAACACGGTTCAAAGGAACTGCCCTTTCTCAGGAAAGATTAAAAAATGGTTTTCCCTTCACTATGGAGAGGGAGAAGCTGAGTCTTGTCTTATTTTCATGACAATGGGAGCACAAGTCCTTCGTCGGTTGCATGAAGCAACAATTTCAAAGAATGAAAAGGAGGGAGGAAGAGGAATACCAAGCAAAAGGTAGACAATCCATTACACACTCTTTCTTTATACATTTTTCTTTATATATATATATATATATATATATATATATATATATATATATATATATATATATATATATATTATATATATATATATATATATATATATATATACATATATACCTATATATAGTATATATATATATATACTTACTACTCATATATATATCATATATATAAATATACTATCTCATATATATATATATATATATATATATATCTATAATAATATAATTGGTAATCTGTATATATATATATATATGTTAATAATAATAATAATATATGTATATATATATATATATATATGTAATAATAACTTTAAATATAATAATAATAATAATAGCATAATAATAATAATAAAAAAATAATATATATATATATATAATATATATATATAATATGTATGTATATATATATATATAATAATAATAACAATATATAATAATAATATTAATAACCTTCATATAATATAATATATATATGTTTATAAATATATATATATATGGAAATAATAATATATATAATTTATAGTAATAATATATGTATGTAATAATATATCTTTATAATAATAATAATAATAATATATAATATATATATATGTATATATGTATATATGTATAATGTACAAATGTATATATGTATATATATGTAATAATAATAATAATATATATATATATATATAATATGTATGTATATGTAATATATATGTAATAATAATAATATATGTAATAATAATAATAACAATATTATATATAACATATGTATATATATATATGTATATATTAATAATAATAATATATATAATAATATAATAATATGATATATGTTTATAATAATATGTATATATGTATGTATATAACTCTTAATAATAATAATATCATAATAATAATAATATATATATATATATATATATAATATATCATATAATAATAATAATATAATAATATAGTAATAATAATAATAATGACAGACGTAAAGATGATCGATCCATTACACAAGAGGATTTCTGTGATTATATTATATCTTATATAATAACATATATTAATATGCTCTAATATATATATATATATATATATATATATATATATATATATATATATATATATATACTATATATATATATATGTATTAAAGGTGAATCAAATCCATTACACATAACAATGTATTTTCTTTTTGTACTTGCATATATGTATATATGTATATATATATATATATATATATATATATATATATATATAACAATATATATATAATATATATATATATATATATATATATATATATATATATTAATATATATATATGTATATATATATATATATGTATATATATATATATATATATATGACACTACTCCTTTAAAGGAGTTGGATAAATGGCCATGATATCGCTGAGATATCTCCAGACCTACATGCAGACCTACAGTGTTTTTGTTAGCGCATGCGTCAACAGTATTTAGTAGGACATTTTAGAGTGTTAACATGTCTGTGTCCTATAATTTATTTAGTCTAAGGGATTCATTAAAAAATGAATTAGAAGCTGCTATTTAATATAATTAAAAAGAAATTGAAAAAATAAATAAATTTGATATAAAATTAATAATTTAAGTTAAAATATATTGTTCAAATTAATAATAACAAATAGATAGATAAATGAAAATAAAACAATATTGTTACAAAAAATTTCAGATCGCAGAACTCTGCTCATGCTTCCCACAATTGTGTGCTTCCCTGCAGTGTGACGTGTTAGCTAAAACACCAATAGAGATACCGAGAGTTTCCACAAGTTGCTTTTTATTATGTTAATTTTTATATGTCAAAATTTTTATAATTTTCTTTTTATTCTTTAATAAGGGGCTCGAGCCGACGGAGGGACAGAGGGGGACAAAGTCCCCCCGTCATCCGCTGAGAGACCCTGACTCTTTCTATCTTTGCTATTTAATCTTGGGTATTCCTTTAGTTTAAAAAAAAAGAAAAACTGTTATTGGCAACCTTTTCGCACTATTGTTGAAATAATCGAAAAAAATCGATTACGTGTTCGTTCGATATAACATCGGACCTTACCTTTAAGGAGGTTCCTATATATATATATATATATATATATATACATATATATAGCCTCAACCTATAATTTCCTGCTTTTTAACAACAATATATATATATAACAATAATAATATATATATATATATATATGTATTGATGATATTGATGACATATGTGTATGTGTGTGTGTGTGTGTGTGTGTGTGTGTGTGTGTGTTACAGGCTGCTTGAAAAACTGCTATATAGAACTGATCGTCTTACCCCTATAATATGAACAAAAGACCGTAGTCATGCAAAGTCAACTCAAAATCACTTTTATTATAGGCCTATAGTCAGTCAAAATAATATTTTGAAGAAGTTTGGCTGCATGTGTCACTAACAAACGTTTATTTATATGATAGCTATAAATGCGACCAACTAAAGAGTTATAAACATATTAGTAACATATGCGTTGTGATAAGAATAATTCTGTGACCTTTAAAGAAAAGAATAGTTTGAAGCAAAGATGGTGCAAGGGGCTAGTTACAACGACAATGCTTGAACATTTTTCGCCGAAGGAGAAGAAGGTTAATAACTATTAAGGTTAATAACTATTAAGGTTAATAACTATTATGTGAAGTTTCAAATTTTCAGAATGTCAGCTACTGGACAGATATCAAACAAACTCGTTCGAACTAATATGTCGCTCAAACACGTATTTTTTTTACCGAAATTTATATATTAATTAAAATTTGAAATTTGATACTTTCTTTTTCGATTCAATTAAGACTGTATTTAAAAAAGTAGCCAAAATTAAAGTTCGTCCCAACACGCATTAACTGTAACAGAAGATTGAGAAGCGTTTTAAGGGCGTTTTACGGGCTTCTTATTGGTTAACGTTTTAATTAGAAACCTCAATAAAAAACTTATAAAATCAATTACCATCTTTCCAAAAGTATTTTAAACCTCTTCCAATGAGGAATGGTAAAACCTAAAATAAAAAAATAAATAAAAAGAATAAGAAGAAGAGGCTAAATAATATAAATACTATATCGATATAGTAACTCTTATTCTTTAAGCTAAAACCATATTTAAAGTAACAATTCTAATATAAAAGACCTTATATGCTTATTAATGAAAACTATGTTACATATCTTTAATTAATAGTAACTTAAAAACTATATTTTTAAAAGTAACGTATCAAGTTTACAACTTACCTAGATACTCAAAGAGTAAGTCAAGAGTTGATCTGATATAAACTTCAGTATATTTGATCTATATATTATATAATCTCATATATATATATATATATATATATATATATATATATATATATATATATATATATATATATATATATATATATATATATATATATATATATATATATATATATATATATATAAGCTCAAAAGTTGATCTGATATAAACTATATTTAAAATATATAAACTATATTTTTAAAAGTAGCATTAAGTTAGTACTTAAACTATATATAAACTAAAAACTATATTTATAAAACTTATCAATTTTACTACTCGAGAGTTGATCTGATATGAACTATATTTAAACTATATAAACTATATATATAAACTATATTTTTAAAGGTAACTAAGTTTATTACTCAAACTATATAAAAACTATAAACTGTATTTTTTAAAACATCAACTTTACTACCTACACTATATATAAATTATAAACTATATTTTTAAAAGTAACATCAAATTTATTAATTAAACTATATATAAACTATAAACTATATTTTTAAAAGTAACTTATCAACTTAACTTAAACTATATATAAACTATAAAGTATATTTTTAAAAGTAAATCAAGTATATTACTTAAACTATATATAAACTATAAATTATATTTTTAAAAGTAACTTATCAAAATTATTACTTAAACTATATATACAATAAACTATATTTTTAAAAGAAAGTTATCAAGTTTATTACTCAAACAATATATAAGCTATAAACTATATTTTAAAAGTAACTTATCAACTTTACTTAAACTATATATAAACTATAAATTATATTTTTAAAAGTACCTTATCAAGATTATTACTTAAACTATATATGAACTATAAACTATATTTTTAAAAGTAACTTATCAACTTTACTACTTCAAATATATATAAACTATATAAACTATATTTTTAAAATTAACTTATCAAGTTTATTATTTAAATTATATATAACTATAAACTATATTTCTAAAATCAACTTATCAGCTTTACTTTAAGCTCTATTTAAACTAAAACTATATTTTTGAAAGTAACTTATCAAGTTTATTACTTAACTATATATAAACTATAAACCATATTTTTAAAATTAACTTATCAACTTTACTACTTAAACTATATATTTAAAAATATATATTTTATTTAATAAACTTATCAAGTTTACTACTAACCAGAATACTCAAGCAGACAGAGGTTATTCAAGAGTTGATCTGATCCACTTTAATCCTATTTTGTGATGAATGTTAAAAATGGTTACCAGACATTTATTTATTAGTAGGTCTGTAAATGTTAAAATTAAAAATTACAAAAATGAAAACCTCTAAAAACAAAACATAATTATTTCAATTTATAAATATAAATCCTCGAAATTACAAGTTTTCTGTTAACATATATTTGATTGAATTTTAATAATCGATTTAAAAAATTCAATTACAGTATCCGTTAGCATTTAAAGGCTTATATATTTTATATAACATATATATACTTTATATATATCTTTATATATATATATATATATATATATATACTTTCTTTCTTATATATATATATATATATATTTACTCTATATATATATATCTTCTTCATATATATATATATCGTTTAAAACTGTAATTTTCTTTCTGACCTTCGATTTCGATATATATCTAAATATATAGGCTCTTGATATTTCTTTCCACATTAAATTACATATATATATATATATATATATAACATGTATATATATATATATATATATATATATATATATATATATATATATACATATATATATATATCTTTCTCACCTCCTGCATATATATATATATATATATATATATATACTCTTTATCAGCTTCAAAAAAACTAATCATATCTCAAAAACTACAACACCGAGAAGGAATACATTGCTGGAATACTGGTAAAATTTTAGTAAAATGTAAAAGATATTGTTAAATAATTATAGCTTTATAATTTATCATCCTTTTCAGAGACTTAATGCATTAATAAATAAATAAAATATTTCTAGTAAATTTACTAATGTTTACCTAAAGATACCCCAGGGTAGACCGCACCGATGGCAGAGATTAGGGTCTCGGCCTTCCAGAACTACAGGGTTGGTTCTATTTCCCCCTCGGAGGTCTCAGGAGCACCCCCGCTCTTTACCAGTATTTGGTGTCATGGAAATTTCCTCTTCTCCCCCTACAGATATGGAAAACGTCCCCCTGTGTTCCCCCGTCAGCTCAACCTAGTATAATCAATACTTTAAATAATATACTTATACCATTCCCCACCATCAAAACTCCCAAAAAAAAATAATTTTTATGTTTTTTTTTTTTTTTTTTTTTATTATTTACATTTTTATTAATTACAGGATTTAAAAATGTATTCCTTTTACTGCTATTGTAGTTTTTGAAATATGGATTGTGGCTCTTCTAGAGGCTGGCCATATTTTCTCATATATATATATATACATTAAACCAATTAAATTAATCCTATATAACTGTTGGTTCACTGACATCTAAATAAGTTACTACCCTTGAAACTGTTTCGTTATGTAAAAAGAAATACATAATTTAAAGGGCATCAGTGTAATAAACTCTAATATTATTTAGAAAGATATTTGAAACAGTATACTTCGAACCACAATGTTTACTAGTACAATAAAAATTAAAACTTTTCTCTACTTTGGTAATTTCACATTTTTTGTGACACTTTCTACAAACCTTTTTATCTAGTATCAAACTAAAATGTTGCTGGAGCATTGCTAACACGATATAATCATTCTCACAAATTTAGAATAAATCCTTCAAATTCATAATTTTCAGAAAAATTGGAGCAAAAAATACCGCAACCTCACTAAACACAGTAAAAACAATTTATGACCTTCAAATTTATATATACAGTAGATATTTGAAAGGTTCCAATAATACTCAATGAGATATATATATATATATATATATAACCTTAATATATATATATAATATATATATATATGTATATAATATATATCCTGTCACAACTATATATATATATATAACATAATATATATATATATATATATATATTACATATTTATATATATATATATATATATATATATATATATATATAGAATAAATTTAGATTCTCGGTATCTTGGGTATAATCGATACACATATATCGAAAATCGATTTTAAAAATTAAATATCGATAGGTCAGAAAGAAAGTATGCCATATATATAGCATATATAACCAGCAATATGTATATGTAATAACATAACGTATATATATATATATATATATAATATATATATAATATATAGCAACAACCAACAACAACTTAGCAACAATAATAACTTAATATGTATATATATATATATATTTATTTATATATATATATATAAATATATATAATATATATATATATATATAACCTATATATATATATATATATATAACAATAACTTATGTATATATATATATTTATATATATATATATATATATATAACAGCAACAACAATATATATATATGCTAACAATAACAACCATGGCATAACAATATAGTATGTATATGCTATATATATGTATGTATGGCATAATATAGAGTACATAATATGTAATATCTCTTCTAATAATATATATTGTATGTATATAACATATATATGTAATAATATATGTATATAATAATAATATCTTCAATATATGTAATAATATCATGTAACAATAATCTTTATATATATAATAATAATAATAATAATAATATAATAATAATAATAAATATATGTAATAGCAATAATAATAATAATATAATATATGTAATAATAATAATAATACATATATATATATAATAATATATATATATATATGTATAACATTACATTAAAATGATGGTTTATAATATGTCTTCTTTAACAATATGTATATATATGTAATAATATATATGTATAATATAATATATATATATATATATATATCTATATATTTCACTGTATATATATATATATACTATAACAACATTATATATATATATATAATATATATATATATATATAACTCTATATATATATATATATATATATATATATAAGTATTACTATATATATATATAATATATATATATCTGTGTGTGTGTGTGTCTGTGTGTGTGTGTGCATGTATGTGTTTGCATTTGCACATGCCTGATCCAAACTCAAATACCTTTGAAACAACCTCAAGGTTCTTTATTTATTTGCTTGCAAGCATAATTCAAAGAAAAGATGAACGATTTGTAAGCATTTAGGAGGACAAAGCAGAAAAAAATAAGGACAACTACCTGCGCTTGCCTTGCTTATTCTACTATTCATTTTTCATCTTCTTTATTCTCCTTTCATTTCCCACAAATGGGAGTAGGGTGCGTAACATGCACGGAAATAGGATAGTTAAGTAGAAGAGAATGATGTAAGTCAAAGGAAAAGCACCCTCACCCCTCCCACCTTTCCCTCGTACACTTAAATGTGAGCTCGTCGTAGGCAAAAATCCACCCTAGAGCTACACAACACTGCGGTGAACTTCCCACTGTGTTATCCCGTTAATACAGGGTTCATGCCCTGGGCCAAGTCCACAACCATGCCCAGTCATAAAAACCTGCCATTCACTCCTTTTTACTTTTTACATTACACTCGTTTTCTTTTGCCAAACTAGCTCTCTTTTCCTTCAGGCACTTCTTTATTGACTCAATTAACTTTTTCTTCGGTCTCCCAGCCGGTCGATTCCCAGCACAGTTACAACTATACATCCGCTTAACCAACCGGCTATCATTCATCCTTCCCATATGACCAAACCATCTTAATATACTTATTTATTCTCTTATTTACGCCCTTATTCACACCACACAACTCCAAAGAACATTCATTCCTCATTTTATCAATTCTTTTCACGAATAACACACCCGTAAGTTTATCAATCTTATTCCAGAAAATGGTTTCACTATATCACAGATAACAACATACCCTCATTCAGAATTTTAGCGCACTCAAGTCTTAGTCCCGTCCCTTTACATTGCACCAGCCACCTTCCAACTATGCACAACTTTCATACTATACTCTGCATTATCCTTTTCCTTTTCATCCAACATATAGTCTAAATATTTAAATTTAGATGCTTGCTCCAATTACTCACCATCCAACATGATTTCACACCACGAACTCTCCTCACCCACTACCATCGCCTTACTCCTATATTCATTCACTTTCAAACCTCTCCTTTTACACACCCTCTACCAATCCCATCAAACTTTTTTTCAGATTCGTCACACAAAACCAAATCATCAGCGTACAATAAAAATGATACCCTCCACACTCTTCCATTCTCCAGCAGTCTAACACCTTCTACTCCCACCCCTTTCTCTCTAATTCTTTCATCACCCCATCCATATACAAATTAAGTAGCCATGGCGACATAACACATCTTCGCCTTACTCCACAATTAAAAATTAAACCATTCACTTTCTACTCCATTTATTCCTACAAACTACTCCTCTATCGACATACATAATTTTTATTTCATTCAAAAGTTTACTACCAATACTCGCCACAGAGCTTCCCTATTAATCCTGTCGTACGCCTGTTGCAAGTTCATAAAACCTAAATACAATTTATTCTTCTCTCTAATTTTCTCAATCATTTGTTTCATTGGGAAGATTTGATCCACACATCCTCTACCACTTCTAAATGCACCTTGTTTATCGCCAATAAGTTCTTTAGTTGCTCGTCGCACTCTTTCAATCAAAATACAAGCATATATCTTCCCTACAACTCTCAATAAACTAGTTCCTCTATAATTCCTCCAGTTCCCTTTCTCTCCCTTACATTTATATAATATTACAGCTCTCCTCCAATCTTTCGGAACTATATACCCTCCATAAAAGTTTTGAATACAACTTTCATATCCAATTAATCACAATCTTTTATCCATTCTTGGGTCATTTCACCAGTAATTTCATTTCTACATGCGAATTTACCGTTCTTCAAGTTTCTCACTCAACCTATTATTTCCTCCTTTCTACTAATTACCTCATCTCCAAATTATTAATTTCTTCTTACAGCATCAAACCCACACAGATTTATATGACCTCTTCATACTCACCAAGGGGTGGCCCTTGCTCTCGCACACGAATTCTGCGTGAAGTATTGGCGAAAACCCAGACTGTTCGTGTTGTGGTTGTGCTTTCTTCCAGGTACCTGTTTCTGTGGGAAACTCCTTGCCATTCTCTGTTTTCCAACTATATTAATCTTTCTCTCTTATAAAGCCAACGCCTGGGAAACAGAAAAATTAGGAGAAAGAAAAGGCCCAGCCCTTTCTGCCCTCTTTATTACCATTAGTGGAGGAATCGTCGGCAGCAAAAAAAATCACTAGAGGCTTCACGGGGACCGCGAGGAACTCTCACTATGGCCATATCGTCAAGTGTCAGATTTATCCTTTGGGCCCAGGGGGCTACAACCATCTACCCTCTCACAAACCCCTCCACTCACTTTATTTATGCACCTTCTCGCTTCTGCCAAAACTCAACATTTCTTCTCCCCCAGGCATTCTACTGACTCAATCACTTTTATCTATGGGTCTCCACAGCACACTAACTACGCTATACATCCGTTAACCATGGCACTATTCAAATCTACCTTTCCAAAACAAATGACCAACAAATCAAAACATACTTTAATTATCTTGATAACACTTTTTCTACACCACAACAAAATCCTCCTAATTACATCATTCCTCATGTATCAATTCTTCTCACAACCCAAAACACCCCTGAACGTCCATCTGAGCACATTGCTTTAGATCTATGCCTCTTGATTTCCAAGAACATTGTCTCAACTTGACCTGTACGTAACCACAGGTCACACATTACCCCTCATGGTAAGGACCCTGTGAGCGCACTCAAAGCTTAGTTCCTTTACATCCCACCAAGGATTAATTTGCACCAGCACCTTCCTGTCTTGAACACTTTTCTTTCTACAAGGTGCTCATTCCGTTCCCCTTTCATCCAAACATATATCCTAAATACTTTAAACTCACTTTTCCAAGCTGTTCACCATCTAAACATAACTTCACAAACTAGGATTGTTTCCTCACTCACACCATAACATTTACTTCTTATCTACGCTTTACTTCCCAAAACACCTCCTTTTTCCACCCCGCCAAATCTCTCTAACAAATTCCTCTCAAACGCCTCTTTCAGATTCGCAAACGGCGCAAAAACCCAAATTCATCCTTCATATAATAGGATAGGGCACACTCCACCCTATCTTCCAATTCTCCCATCATTCTAACCAGGCTGCGGGAGTCCTAAAAATTTTTCCACTCTGGACCCTTAAATTCAATTGAATTCAGACTGGGACTTCCACTTAAAAAAAATTTTTTGGACTTTTCTATCGGGCCATTGGACAAAAGTTTGCGAACTCCAAACTCCGATTTTCACTTTCAACAAAAATTTTCGAATCCGACTCCACGCAGTCAAATTAAAAATTTCGACTCTGACCAGCTTAGGCCTTTACAGGATTGTCATCGTATATTGCTTGTTATCAACTATTTTTTTTCGCTTGCTTTGAGGAATAAAAAAATATTAGCCCACTTTATTATAATTGCTTTACCATACATTTTAGTTTCCGAAAATGACTGAAATCTAAAATATTTTGTTTGCATTCGTGTTGCGCACTGCAGCACATGCATTCTTTGTCTTTGCTACAATAATAGATAACTGTAGCGGGGTAACTGGTGATTTTGAAGACTATTCGCGGGATGCGCCGATAAGGTTTAAAAAATCACTATCCGCGATTGAGTGGATCGGCGGTTTTATACAGATCTTAGCCAACAGATGAACTTACACATATATAATATATAAGTATATATAATATATATTATTATAGTTATTATCATATATCATATATATTATATTATATATTATATATATATATATATATATACTATATATATATATATATATATATAATATATATATATATATATATATATATATATCATATATATATATATATATATACAGTATATGAGAAGGTTTGAAGTTTCGTAGCTGTCGGACAAGTAAAGATTTTCTTTGCATGGTTATAGGGGCGACAGAGCTAGCAACCTGGTCATTTCCTTTGCTTGTATTACTCTTGGACCAGTGTTAAATCTATGCCGCGCCTAGAAGCAAAGATCTCTGGAGACCTCTGGCCGTGAACGAGTTTGAAGCCTAATAAAGAAGATGTAGTTCTATGAAGGACGAAAACATAACCTGAGAAGTATTAACCAGAGGACTGGCATCGGAAACAATTGCGAAAAAAGAAATAGTTTTTAAAATGCCTCTAGGGTTAAGAAGTTTCAGGGCCAAAAGATAGTTGGACCAACTGACAGGCCGGAAAGCCCTTACCTGGGAGTTGATTAAATATTTTTTTTTCAGTTTCAATCACCACTCACTAGCAGAGCCCTATTCAAGGAAGGTGGGTGTTGCACGGCCCTCAGAAAGTCAACAATAAAGTAAATATACGACAGATGAACACAGACGCAGGCTTATGAAGTGAGGGACATTAAATTCAGCAGGAAACACAGAAGATGGAAGAGAGAAATTCCACAGAACAGATGAGGCAGGTAAAGAAAGAGAGAATAGAAAAGTGGGAGTAGAAATGATATTAACGTATCTTATGAATGCAGATATTTTATTTTTTTTCGTTCTTCTTCTTTAATTATATTTTTTTTTTGTTATGTACTTCTTATGTCTCTCATTCCCCTTGTGTACCTAACGTTTGAAGAGGAAACTTTATAGAAGGTTTAGAGATCAGTCGATATCAGCGAGTAGATATAAAAGTACTACTCAAGATGAGTATCCTGACCAGCTAGTCTCCTCCGAACTCTGGACTCCGGTGACCACTTCCTAATAGAAATAAGTGCAGCACAAGCACCAAGCGAAATCGCTGTCAACCACGATACGTAGGATTAGTGCAGTGTTAGCAGCTTCAGATGAACAACCTTGGTTATATGGAGATACCTCACCGGACTCAGTTTCAGTGATGACGCACTATATAATTTCTTTGCACTGCGACTTCCCCCATCCAAAGACCTCGCTAGGGAGTAAAACGTATGAGACCACCAGAGAGTCCCACCGCCCCCACTGCCGAATGATTGATCCGAGCCCCTGATTCTTAAAAGATACAACCTACCATTTTACACGTGTCCACGTCAATACACGACCCCCATGTCAAAACTTCTTACATAACCCCCCATCTCCTCATATATTAATACTAGCGAGAGATATGGAAAAGTGAATAAACACTCGAGCAAGGAAAGAAAAAAATTCAACACTAACTAACACATTTTCCGTCTCACTCCGTCGTCAATTACAAATTTAAATCAGAATACATCTTATTTCGACTCCATTCCTTTTTACACTCTATGCACCGTGCCCCTATCTTATCAGTCCAACTCGATGTAATATCAGATTATCCTTGGGAGTGAGTTCACCATGCACAAACGACTACCCGATTATTTATATATCATTTTCCAAAGTCCTTAACGACATAATGTTTGTACTAGTCCTTACTCAGCGCTAGATACAGATATGAGACGTTCCTCCTATTTGATAAGGGTTATATTGGTGAAGTTTGGCGACTGGATATTTTTAATACAAGAGGATACGGCACATATGAAGAAGCTTTAGTTTTAAAGATAGACTTTTCACAAGATTGCGCTCACCCCACTGAAAATCCCGACCAGATTCGGCTAAGTTATTGATATCAGGAAAGTTTGTAGCACAAAGAATGGCCCATAAAACCAAATATACAAATTTATTTCATTCTCCACTTTATTATCTCAATATTCATTGATTGGTTATTCCAATGTAAGATTTTGGAGCCACCACAGGCTCATTTTCTAATCACTTCTAAACTATCCCATTATTCTTCATCAAGTACAATCCTTCAGTCAAACTTCGACTCGACTAAATTATTTCGACAAAAAAATACCAGGGGGCCATATTATATAATAATAACTATCATTTACCCTACCAAATCATATTCAAGATATAAACTAATTCCTCTATAATTCCTTACAGTTATACCCTTTAATTTATACTCCCTAATTTATTAACCTTATATATTAAATAAGGGTACTTATTACTGCTTCTTCTACTCCAATTCTCGGAAACTTATACCTCCATAATATCAGCTTATTTACTATAATACTAACTTCCAAATCCATAATATCTCATAATACATCTTCGCCTCCCATACTATATTTATTATATTTGATCCATTTCACCAGTTAATTCATCTATCTATACCTGCAGATTTGTACCATCTTCAAGTACTTTACTCACTTTCATTTAACCCTTTTAATAAAACCCCTCTCTTACTCTATTTTATCTATAATGAGATCTTTTCACTATATCATAATTATTGCCGCAAATAAAACTCACTGTTCTCTATTCATTATATTATTATGTACATACCTAATTAATTAAACCTCAACACACCCACTTTATTTCACTTAATCATACCCCTTAGTAGCACAAGTGGGTGTGAGCTCACCTTTAGCTCTCTCAGCTATCAGAATAATTTTACTGACTATACATTTGAGTAATAATGCGAAAAATACTCCAGGGATAACTTGTTCGTTGTTGTGGTATAAGCTGCTTTACTTTATCCTAGCATATACTTTTATGTTCTGTGGATAAAAACTCTCATTTTGCACTTCTTTGTTTTTCCAACTATATTATTAATAATCTTCCTCTCTGTAAAAGGCTCCAACGTAGTCTGTCACTCACCTGAGAGAAACTTTTGCGGGATTACATATAGGACTTGTTGGATATTATGGTATGATAGGGTTTTTTCAATGTTTTTAATTATTTCTCCGGCCCCTCCTTTGAGAAGGGCCCAGGTCCCAGTGATAGTGTATGTAGATTCATGTAAAAAAAAAAAAATTAATAATAAATAATGTGGAAAAAGTTATATTTATAATATTCTGAGAGCAGTAATTTTCACTTTTTCTACTAATTAAACATATTCGGACAAATGGATTTTTATAAGGAAATTGAGTATGTAAATAATTATGTTGATAAGCTTTTAATAAAATATATAAATGTTTTTATATTAGCTATATCATATTATATAATATATTAATTAATATATCATTATAATTAATTATAATTATAATCATGCTAAATATATAGTATTAATATAATATTAATATAATATTAATATATATATTAATATATATATATAATAATTATTAAATTATATAATATATATATAGATATATTATTATTATAATTATTAATTATTAATATATTATATATTATATGATAATATTAATTATATATATATAATATATATATATATATAGTTAAATAACGAATGTGATAGCGTATCGTCAGAGGTGAGCAGGCTAGCCTACCTCACTATTAAGGAAGTAGTGATTTACTTCATTATATAATTGAGTCTAAACTCTGAGCGGATTTTTTGAGATATTCAATACGTGAGTCCCGTTCCTAGGTGGACTACGTTATAATGATACTGTTTTTAACTCCAGATATATATATATCATATATAAATATTATTTATATTAAATATAAAAAATATATATATTATTAATATATTAATATATATATATATATATTAATATAAATAAAAATTAATATATTAATATATATAAGTATGAACTGAAAATATAATTAATTAAAAGTAAAATTTATATATATATAATATTATTTATATAATAATAATTATATTATATAACTGTATATATATAATTAAATATATTAATTAAATATTAATATATATTAATATTATAATATTATATATAGAAAAACGATGTATTAATAATTACGTGAGCTGAATATAATAGTGCTAAGTTGACAATAATACATTTTTCTTCAATAATATTCTTATTTTTGATCCAGAATACTGTTTCATGTCATACTACATATTATAATTGACTTTTTAAAATTTGTAGATAAAGAAACTTAGTGTTGTTTATTCTATTCTATAGTATTTTTATTTTATTTTAATGTATAAATAATTTTATTAATTATATATATATATAAATTACTTAGATATTTGGTGTGATTATTCAATATACAGATTCTCAAATATCTTTATTATAGATTAATTATAATTATATAGTCTAATAGATAGTCATATATTGTAAATTTTTAATTCTAATACTTCCGTTATAATGGACGCTCAACTTTCTATTAATCTAAAACCACTCCAGCTCTATCAGTGTGAAGTTTTATAGTATATCTAATATACTGATTTTACTAATCAGTAATCGTTAGTATGATATATAAGTAGATGGGAATTTCCTATTGGTACGTTATCAGGTTTTAATTTTTAAAAAATATTTAATTAATAAATAATTTTATTGGTATATATGTTGCAAACATTCTTAAATAAAGTAGAATTTAATTTTTAAACAACTAATTGAATACTTTCAACAACTTGTCCTTATGAGGTTAGCTTCATTTTAAAAATCACATTTTATTATTAATTACAACATATAAAGAATTAAGTGTAAATTTTCATATATCAATAGTTATGTCATATATATATATATAATTACTTTTTAATTTATTTTATACTGTATATATATATTCATATTGTTATATCTAATTTATATTTGATAATGCTAGATATAAAAAAATTTAATTATGACTCACTTATACTGAATTGTACCATATTAGTGGCAGTAAGATACATTTCATTATATAATAATATTAATATTAATATTAATATAATAAATATATTATTAATATATTATTAATATTAATATATATATATTAATTAAATATATAATATATATATAATATAATTAATTTATATATATATTATATATATATATATATATATATATTAATACATGTATATATATATATATATATATAATAGTATATATATATAATATTAATATTATTAATAAATATAAATAATTATATTCCTCTCGATGGGTCGGCAGGAGGGTGATTGAGAATAGTTATCTAACCGTCCTACTTCATTACGATATAGATAAGGGGACCGCTATTGGTTCTCAAAAATCCTTACCGGCCGTTAATACATAGCAGTTTTGGAGGTTTTAATAATTACTAACTACTGGGGGTCATAAGAATTAAAACTTTTGGAGATATATATATTGCGAACACTATAGTTGGTTGACACTCACGTGGTTTGGGGATAGGCCTGGACCTTTAAAGTTCTGATTTTTCCATTGTGTCCCCCCGTATTTAAAACCCCCTGAGTGAGCATATATTGATGGAGGATAAAAGGCATCAGTTAAATGAGGTTAAGTTTTGTATATATATATATCTATTAATATAATATATATTAATATATATATATATTATAATATTATAATATATATATATTATTATTTAATATATAAGTTAATATTATTTAAAAAAATATATTATATTTATAATAAAAATATTATATATATATAGATATATATATTATATATTCATATATATATATATATATATATAATATATTATATATTATATAATATAAATATATATATTAAATATAATATAATATAATTATTATATATATTTATATATATATAATTATATATTATTATATTATATATATATATATATATATATATATTAATAATATATAATTATATATAATTATATATTATATTATTAATATATACTGTATATATTATATATTAATAATTATAACTGTATTAGTATTATAATATTATAATATATATATATATATAAATATATAATTATTAATATTATATATATTAATATTATATATATTATTAATTATATATATATAATATATATATATATATTAATTATTATATTAATATATATAATATATATATTTTTTGCTATAGTATAATTTTGTAAAATAAGGTGAATGAGTAACTCGTGATAAATATAATTGTGGAAAATGGGTATGACTCACGGTGTGAAAAACGAAATGATAATAATCTAATACCAATATAATTCTATACCTTATAAATACTATATCAACAAGATAGGGCCCAAATCCTCTTCTATCATACTTCGCAATATAATATAATATTCGAGTAGTGCTATAGATATATATATATAGTAATGAGATAAGATAATCACCATAGCACTCCAGGGGCTCACCAGCACTCCTCGGACGGAGTCAAGATATTGATGGGTCCAGATTTCTCGGAAGCTGCGTTATTTAGTAGATGACCAGTCTACGAATAAATGACATTGGGCAAGATACGTTGGGGACATTCATTTACTATGATTATATCGAAAATACTGATAGAAAAGATAAAGTTTACTGAAAGAGTGTGTTGGATATTCTACTAAACCTAAAGACCTATAATTTTTTTTGGGAAAGATTGCTACCCACTTAAAGGAGGAGATTTCAATTATGAAATAGGGTTGGAAGACATATTTCCACTCACTTGGTACTGACTTAATATAAACTCCAGCAACCTAACAAGGGAGGCATTATGGTACGAAAGTTTGTATTTTTAATTTCCACCAAAATTTAAAAGTATTTGTTATTCAAGAATGAGGTAGGTCCTAAGGCCTTATAACATATATTAAGTACACCTATATATACTTTTGTCATCCATAGAAAAGATGTGATTTCTATGGCGGGTTTTATGTATAATGACGGTGAGGTAACATTATTTACATAACACCACAGAGTGGTATAATAAAACTGCTGTTGATAAGTGATCGCATATAAGTATTATGTTTCCCTTACAGGATACTCGTAGACCGGTAATATATATAAGTATACATCAAATATATTTATACAATTACAAAAAGAATAATACATTGTTGAACCTGTTAATAATTTTAAAATAATAATATCATTATATTTAATCGGTAATTATGAGATATGATTTGTTGACATTTTCATTATGTAACGTCACGCAGTATTTTACCGTACTTACAGGTGAGTATGAATATACCGTATATGAATAATATATGATCTTAATAAAGTAGTCAATAATAAAAATTATTATGAATATATATATATATATATATATAATATATATGTGATCCGTGACTTATTACTGAATATTAGGGATGCTCAGGAGTCAGTTCATTGAAAAAAAAGCTCATTTTTGAAATAAAGGGTGATATAAAAGTAAAAATGCGGTGGAATACATATCTAAAAATTCTCAATTATAGACAATATAACAATGAAAATAAAACTTCATATTCCAATCCCTTATCGTCGTGGATCTTATATAGAAGGGAAACTAACGACGCGCCATCGTTAATAAGCCGTAGTACAAGAATGGAAAGGGCGTGCACGTAATAGCTTACTGTAGCAGGAATGAAAAACCACTGATAGTTCTAGGGAAAAAAGCGCAAAACCGAAAGTAAATGTCGTCCCATATGTGTGGTGGTAACCGTTCGATGTGTCGACTTCGATAGTAACGCAGCGGCTCGAATATACAGGCTGGCCCATAAAGGCGCAAGGAAGTTTATTGCCGACTCTCTCCTGTATCACGAGAAGCTAGTGTATTATAAGCCCAAACTTGACAGCACGCAAGCACAAACCAGCTTGCAGCAAAATGATAGCCATTGACGATTTTGTGTCATTAACGTACTAGAGTGGCCGAAAGCATATAGAGCGTAGTGAGCTCAGGATGAGAGAAATAACATTTGGCGACATCTGTCGCGTCGCCTCTATGACTTCATCGAACTTCCGCGAGCTCCGTAGATCTCTGCAACCCCGCATTGTGCTCAGTCGAGAGAGAAAGTGAAATGTTCTTCAAACATGGAGCAAATTATTTGAGGAGAGGCGCTAATAAGTATAAAAAAACTCAATATTATGATTTCCATATTCATAATATTTGCTTTAGTCATACAAACTAGTTCTCTATTTCTCTTAGTGATATGATAATAATATGATTTATTTGATAACTCATACAATATTCCAGTAAATTCCGCAATTTACTGTTATTGGGGAAACTATTAAAGGACATTATTATACGTATTTATTTTATTTGCGAAAGGTTACGGATCTTGAGGGAAAAAAATTTAATGCCGATAATCTCAAAGTACTAATTGACTCAGAGATACCTCAAATGAAATTGATTGAAACAATACACAAGGTAAATATATGTCAAACTGTCAAGGTAGTATGTTATTATAAAACGGGAACAGTGTATTCAATACTAACCATACTATTCTGGAAAAGTCAGTGATAAATAATAAGATCATAGGAGAAAAAACAAATTTGGAGTTATATAAGGTACTAATAAGTTCAAGGGTGAAATACAAGTTTTAAGTTAATATTGCTTGAAATAGTCAGGGAGTGAATTAAATTCCTAAATAAAAAAGTCAGGGGATATCTTTTAAATAAATATTTCAAAAAAAAATATGAAGAATGATCCATGGGGACCAAGTTACATAATTTTACTTAGATATTAAGTTATTTTTTTATCTGTCATATCATACTAGTTAATATAATTATTGTTTAGGATATTAGGTAGATTATTAAACGGAATATTTTATTGAAAAGTGTATATATATATAATAGTGCGTAAGATATAATTTGAGACATTGCTCACTTAATAATATATCATTACTTATTGCTATCTCATTGATTTCTTTATCTAATTTTTTTAGGGTTTTCCACTAATTATTATCTCATCATACTTAACTATATTTATTCTTATCCTATATTCTTTGTTATCGTTAAAATAGAGGTTGTTCCAAGTTCATATCCTTTTGATTGAAAGTATTATATATGTGATTTGGTATCAGGATTGTGGTTTTAGGGGGAACGTTAAAAAAACTTATGACTTATTAAATCTGTTTTATAATTCTTTTATACTTTTATGGATATATAGATATTATTTATCAATATTTTTGAGGGTGTTTTTTATTTTTTTTATTTGATAATATTTTTTAGACGAATGGATTTATGATTATTATTCTCCACAATTGGAAATAGTGTATTTCAATCGTGATTTATCATGCAATATTATATAAAAAAATGAGATTATTAAATACTAAATATAAAAATCTATATAAACTTTAAGATCCTCAAAGTAGATATTTGGACTGATCAAAACTAGAAACCACACAGTGTAATTCCATGAGATGGTATGTAGTTATATCATAGGACTATACTGATAGTTAATCCAAGAGTATATAATACTACCTGTAAAGTATGTAAATAGAATGGATGTATAATATACACTATATGGATCATATTCATAACATTGGGACTACATATGCAGTACCGTATAAGTTATCACTATTTAATAGAGGGGCAATATACTATCTAATTTATATGTATATTAATCACACATGTAAACCATCAGAAAAGGAGAATACAACCTTTATTATTTAAAGCTTTGACGTTATTATGAAAGTTCATGTAATCAAAGGAACATAAATATTAGTTGAATAATGAGTGTATTGCACTAGTACATAGTTTAATAATTGAGCCATTATCCTAAATATTCATACTTCATACATGTGCATTTACTCATAAAATAAATACTGTAATGTAATAAAATAAATTGAGTAACCCTGTATAGATGTTCTATATATATATATAAAAAACCAATAAACCAAAAAATCAGGGTTTTAAAACAAGCTCCCTTTATCAAATTTCATTTTTTATGCATTTATATAAGATATGGATTTAATACAGGATCTGATATAATTACTTAATTGAGGCATTATATAAGGATTAGTATAGGTGTGAAAATATTAAAATAATAATATCTTTTAATAAATAGGTTATGTTTTTTTAAAATTTAAGCGAAATATCAATTTATAATTTAAAATTAAGAGTTTCCAAGATATAGTATTTTCCTTCAAAATTATTTTAAAAAATAAATATAATAGTAAATAATAATATAAAGAGAGAAATATCATAGTGGATTAAAATACTCATGGGACTTGCTTCCCCTCTCCTCAGGAAAGACAGATGGTTTTAAAACAAGCTCCCTTTATCAAATTCGAAGCTTTCTGTGAAGAAGAGGTGCACTCGGTTCACAATACCATTTCAATCTGGGCACTCGAAAGAGGCAGGCAGACTGTTCTGTTATTACGTAACCACCACACAGTATTATTATAATTGTGTTTGTGTGAATATAATTTAATTATATAACTAGGAATCGCAAATCAACCCTTTTTCTCGCATTGCGCATAAAGAGTTCAATCATTATAAACCAATTACAAACTGATAAAATCGTTCTTCTCTTTTTCACTGGTCGCATGCACATGCTTTAATGTCATTCTTGTCATTGCGTTAGAGGATTAACCATCTCTAATTCATCAAGCATGTAGTTATCAATTTTCAATACTAGTCATGCAATTCGGAATTCATAACCTTCATGTTTTATATCATTCATTGCATGTAATATAAAATATGTTCTCTTAATTATTTGGATTCAACAACATTGTTACGTCCACTGCAGACATGCCGGCACATCCAATGTTTTATTCCCCAGAGAAGTGACCAGTTGGAAGGGATGTAGGGAGACTTGTGTCGGGGAGGGAAAACCCCCTTAATCAAGCTGGAGTGTAAGTCTACTAATACATCTGGCGGTGTGTACATATCTTTAGGTTTGGGGCCTAAAAACTCCGCTCTTTGCTTCTTGCAACTGCATGTACTCTCAAAATTTAACACTTATCACTTATCATCATAATTCCTAATAACTTATAATGTAATTAATCAAACTGGTCGCATGTACTGTACATGCTTTAATGTCATTGTTGTCATTGCGTTAATAGATCAATCATCTCTAATTCACGAAGCATATAGTTATCAATTTTCAATACTAGTCATGCAATTTGGAATTCATAATCTACAAGTTTTATATCATTCATTGCATGTAATATAAAATATGTTCTCTTAATTATTTGGATTCAAAAACACTGTTACGTCCACTACAGACATGCCGACACATCCCATGTTTTTTCCTCAGAGAAGTGACCGGTTATAAGGGATGTAGGGAGACTTGTGTCGGGGTGGGAAAAGCCCCATAATCAAGCTGGAGTGTAAGTCAACTACTACATATGACGGTGTGTACACATTTTTAGGTTTGGGGACCAAGAACTCCGCTCTTTGCTTCTGGCAACCTCATGTACTCTCAATATTTAACACTCGTCACTTACCGTCATAATTCTTAATAACATATAATGTAATTAATCAAACTGTCTCCTTCCTTCATATAGGAGGCACACAGAAGTGGGTCGTGAAATTGCCCTGTGATCGCCCAGTTGTGGGAGATTAATCGTGCGATTTTATATAGCAGATTATGAATCTGCTATCTTTTCCATATTGGTGGTTGATGGGAAGAAGTTGATGGGGACATAATAGTTGGGTCGACGTTCCGTTCCGTAACAGAAACTAGAAATTAAAAAGTAATTTATTTCACATATTCTTGACTCCACTATTTCTTAATATATATATTATATATATATATATATATATATATATATAATTATATATATATATATATAATAATACTATATATATATATATATATATATAATTATATATATATAAATAGAAATATATATATAATATATATTATATATAAGATATATATATATATATTATATATATATTATATTAATATATATATATATAATATATATATATTAATATATATATATAATAATATATATTCTAAATATATATATATATAAATATATATATAATATAATAGATATATAATATATTATATAGATTATATAATTATATATATAGTATATATACTTATATATATATATATTATATATATATATTTATATATAAAATAATAATAATAATAATAATAATAATAATAATAATAATAATAATAATAATAATAATAATAATAATAATAATAATAATAATAATAATAATAATAATAATAATAATATATAATAATAATAATAATAATAATAATAATAATAATAATAGAATCCATGCTCTGAACATTTTTGGTGGTGAGCTATTTATTTATATAAAGAAATCTTGCCGGCGTTTCGGGAAATCAATAATTCCCATCTTGAAGGCAAATATGGTAATAATATGGTAGTAAAAGCTGATAAGTAAAAACTGTTGAAATCTATTTGATAACTATTATAATCAGTTATTACAAAATTGATAACTAGAATAGTAACAGGTAAAACGGGCCACTATCATTATAAAGGGATGAGTTTAGACTGGCTACGTTATTCAAGTCTAAGATTTTCAGATCAAGTTGTTGGTTGGTTGGTTTATGAAAGAATTGTGAAGTGAGATAGATTTATAGGATAATTTTTAGTGAAACTATGGTTTCTAATGCTGGAAGGGAGTGGGCATGTAAAATATGTACCGGTTCTAACCGAACAGCCACTATGTTCTCGGCCGTGACAGAGGGTTGGCGCTAAAAAATCATCCCATAAGTCTATCTTACGTCACAACTCTTTCACAACCCAACCACCAACTTGATCTGCAAATTTTAGAATCAGTTCCGGTAGCCAGTCTAAACCCATCACTTGATATCAACAGTGGTCCGTTTCATCTACAACTATT